>JAOEHX010028573.1:0-20767 GCA_025448015.1 Bolborhynchus lineola | reverse complement strand
AGTCCTTCTCTGCAGGGCTGCTCTCAATCTCTTCTCTGCCCAACCTGTAGCTGTGCCTGGGATTGCTCCCAGGATGTAAACCTGGAAGACAGTTAAGCTGCTTCAGGTAACTATCTTCAGTCACAAAGCAAGGAAAATGGAATAAAAGGAATTATGAAGGCCACTTCTTTCCCCAAAAGCTTTCTGGTGCATCTATAAATTCTAATTTCATTTGTTTTCTCTATCAAAAAAAAAAAAAAGAAAAAAAAGAACCCCCCAGAAAAAACCCTGCAGTACAGGAAATGCAACAGGAAGGAAAAAAAAAATATTCTGACTATGCTGGTTTACATAATGGATTGCCACAAACCCCACATGGAATCAACAGGAAAAAGCAGGAGTCTTCCATTCAAAAAAATATTGGTTCTTCAGAAAGTTCACTTCTTTTTATGAAACAGAGCAGAAAGAAAAACCAGTACAACATGGTTCTTAAGCTTCAATGAATAACCTGAAGCACATACAACATATACTCATTAGAAAGCCATGGGGTTTCTCAAGCCTGTATTATAGTTAATGCCCAGACCCCTGGGTCAGTTCCATGCACACAGGTGGCTGTTTTTCGTCTGGCAGAGCAGCACCTCAAGCAAGGTGTAATGATGAGTTACACTCCTTAGGATCACACATCACATCACTAGTAACATGGTTTAGTGGTGGACTTGGCAGTCCTGGGATATGTAGGTCAGACTTGATGATCTTAGAGGTCTTTTCAACCTAGTTGATTCTATGATCACAGAACAAGCTTGCAGTGAACGCGCTGCTTTCTGCCCTGTGTCTTGGGCAAAGTATCTAAAGATTACACACAGAAAGCAAAAGCAAAATTTAACTGCAGCTCTGGTCAATTCCTTTGAAATACCATGTACTTCCATGTTCCCCAACAGCTAATTACTGGGGTGTGAGAAAGACAGCTAAGTACGGTATCTCCACTCTCACTTACCATGCGTTCCCCACTCGCTTGCTTCCTCACCATGCGTTCCCCACTCGCTTCCTCGCTTCCCCTTTCCCAGTACTTAATGCCTTCTAGTTTTCTCACGTACAAGATTACAAAAAAAAAAAAAAAAAACCCCAAAAAAAGATTTTCTGAGAGACTCAGACATGGTGAGCTGGCATCAGCCTATCTGATGATACAAGAAAATAAACCACTTTCATAAGTTGTATGAAGACCAGCACTGCCCCTAAAACAAAGAAAGCCATTATTCCACTCTGTTGTACTAAGGAGGAGCCTCTGTCCCATTGTGTGCTCCTGAATTCAGGTCTGGAGCATGTGGAGGGAATGGAGAAGATAATGCCAAAGATCATCAGTCTAGACACTGCAATTGTGTTTTTAAGAGCAGAAGACTTGAGGAGAGACCTAACCTCATTAGCCTGTTACATATTTTAAGACTGTTACACAGAAGGGAACAATCTATCCTACATACCAACTCTTGACAGACCAATACAGGAAACTAGAAATTTAAAGGCTGGATTACACAATCAAAATCTGTGCTTCTTTTATGCATAAACTGTGCTACAATCTTCCATTCCGTAATCACATCCTGTCTGCTCCCATGGTATGAAGGACGGCCAGAAGCAAACTAAGACCTTGCTTAACCTAGCAATGCCCTTGCACACTGCCTGGGCCCAGGAATGCTACACTTTGTTCCCAGCCTCACCGCAGGGACAGTATCACACACAGAGGCAAAGGACCACTCAAACACGTTAAACATATTTTCACTAAAATCCAAATGGCTCACTTCCCAAGTTTATTAAGCATTCTTTCAGAATAGCTTCCTCCTTGTGTACGTCATGTGGGTAGCAGCGGCTGTAAAACAGGCACATCCAGCGCACACTACACGTACTTCAGCAGTACAACGTACTACTACAAGTGCTGCGCTGAATGTTCCTTGCTCAAAGACCAGGCTTCTCTGATGCTTCCCAAATTACAGAACTGTGTAAAGTACTACTGAGTACAGCACTGCTACCAGACAGCTGTAATAGCCATTTCCCACATATCAGCCAAACTCAGCATCACCATTCTCTTTCTTGCCTTCCTAATCACAATTTTTAAAAGGGTCTTTCTAATTTTAGCACAAAATTCTTAACAGAAAGAAAAAAAAAAACCACAAGAGGTTTAGGACAAGAGGCAACAGCTTCAAGCTCTGCTGGGGAGGTTTGGATTGGATGTTGGGAAAAATTCCTTCAGAGCAAGAATAATCAGGTATTGGAACAGGCTACCCAGGGCACTGTCCCTGGGAGTGTTCAAGCACCGTGTAGATGAGGCCCTCAGTGACATGGTTTAGTGGTGGCCTTGGAAGACCTGGGGTAAAGGTTGGACTTCATGATCTTAAAGGTCTCTTCCAACCTAGCTGATTCTGTGAGTCTATGAAAAAACATGAAGAAACAAACAAACAAAGAACCCTACAAAAAAAACAAACCATCAAACAAAACCACCTCACAACAACTGAAAATAACTGCTGTGATTCACCTCAAATCCTTCCAATCACTTCATGCCATTAAGATACTGGTCCCTGTATGACTTTGGAATGATCACAGACTGTGCTTCATATTTAAAACCTGGTCATTTGTCCAAAAACCTAGATATATATTATTTCACCTTAATACTACAACTTGAAGGTCTTGCATTCTTTGGAACCCATCTTTATATGTAATTAGACAGTTCCTTTAAATTAAAATTTTCTCAGGTCATTTCAGTACATTGTAATTGAGTTAACTGTACCCAAGGATACTGTAGCTTTTAATGTTGCTAGTAAGCATTCACAGGTTGTTAGCGCATTTAGTGAAGAATCATACAATTCAAGGCTGAAACATAAAGTGTATGTAGAAGAACGGGAAGTCAAATTAGAGCTGCAGAGACATTCTTAATTTGGCATTTCCCAACTTCTGCCTGGCTTCGAAATGTTAATGTTTCCTCTAAAATTATTCAGTGTATATTGTACCAACATACCCCGATGCTGTATGGTAAATTTTACTTACAAACATTTTAAAATCTTTAAAGTCTTGCTGAACAGTAGTGACTTTATTAAAATTCAATTGGTATCACCACACAAAAAAGGAGGAAATAGTCTACCTGAAGTGCTGCTGAAGTTCACAGAGCATATCTCGTCTAGTTCTGCCCTACAGAGACCACTGCATGCTTTTTTTTTTTTCTTTCTTTCTTTCTTTCTTTCTTTCCAAAAGCAATACAGCTTAGTGGTGTAATGCAACTGGAACCGAATACGAGAAGGTTATTATCAAAGAGTTTGGCTTCTAAGAGCTGATCATCGTGGGAGGAGCTAACTGTAAGTTAAGACAAAAACACTGATGCAAGAGAACTGGATCTTTCTTTAGAAAAATACGGTAATCATAAACTGCATTTAAAGGATCTTGAACAGGTGCAGTGCCAAGGAAACCTTCTTTAGCAGCTGAAAGAGAAATCTGAGCTTCAAAATAGTCAGTGGAAAAAAATAATGGTGCGAAGAGTAATCCAATGAACAAAAAGGCAATGGGCGCAAACTGAAACACAGGAGGTTCCCTCTGGACATCAGGAATACCTTCTTAGTATAAAGGTGACTAAGCACTGGCACAGGTCGTCCAGACAGGTTGTGGGGCCTCCCATCTTCCTTGGAAGTATTCAAGGACCATCTGGATGTGGTCCTGGACAAGCAGCTTTAGGCGACCCTTCTTGCGCAGGGAAGTTGGCGAAGGTGATTTCCTACAGTCCCTTCCAACCTCAGCCCTTCTGTGATTACTGATGATATTGAGCAGGATTAGAGTCAATACTGACCCACAGGGTACACCACTAGTTACTGGCCTCTAACTAGCCTTTGTACCCCTGACCACATGTGCTGCATGCATTTCACACTGTACCATTTACAATGCACTATTCTCTTTGAGCCTATACATCCTGTAGGCCATTATACTAAATGCACTGCTTTTAAAGGATAACCCCCACTCAAACTCCAAAAAAGAGAACTGCCTTGAAATGTATCTAACATACCAAGAGAGGGGGATGGAAATAGCAAGAAATACAACAGTAAATCCATTAGGTTGGTTCAAATATGTTTCCTTTGTCCAAAACTCACCTCAGATCAAACTCCTAGCAGAGGCAGCATACAAACCAGCTCAGAAGCTACAGAGAGGACACTTTCTGCCTCTGAGGAGAACGGCATGGACTAGAATAAAACCATTACAGAAGCTGTAATGTAGTAAAAAGTACATTCTACGTCCCTCACTCTTGCTTTAAATGGCATATGCCTCCCAGTACTACAAGATCAAAAAATTCTAATTATTAGATTCCAAAAGGAAAAAAAAAACCAACCCTAAGCATCTAAATACACAAACACTCTCTCCCAGATAACCTTCTGAGATAAGACATCAAAGAAAATAAAAGTCCAAATGTATTTATTGCACTCTGCTTTTTAAATAAAAATATTTTTCTTTTCCATATTTTAACCATGTGCCATGTTAGGAAGTCTGCATTATGCTGTTAATGAATTTCAGAATCAGAGTACAATATTCTACATAGCTAGATCAGAGTGGCAAACAAAAACAAAAAAAAAAAGAAGAAAGAAATAACACCTATACAAACACATTATATTTAACTTTCTTATTTTGCAAACATGACAGGTATAAGTTTCCTATTAGGCAGAATTGAGGCTTGACACAGAACTGAAATTTTACAGTATATGTCATTCCTATTCTTAGGATACAGGTTAGGGGTAATAAGAGATCAAGCAAAAGGAAACAAGGACAATTCCATCCTAGATTTTCTCTTTTTGGAATTGAGGCCAACTTCCCTGCTGTGCAGACAGTTGGTTCTCCAAGGATCTGTTCCACTACAGAACAGAAATGGCACGTGAGACAGTTGCTCATTCAGACACATACTGTGCCAATACAAAAATTGCCCATTACCTGGAAGCAAAGTACATTTCCTGCCTTCTCCCCTATAAAATGCTGCAAAAATGAAAGATAACCACTTCCAAAGAAATTCACCTTTTGGTATGTCAATTACCCTCAAAGAGAGAGCAAAGCACTGAGGGCTCTGAGCAGGCAGAAAAATACAAAAAAATAAACTGTCCCTAGGCCAATACTTTAGGGTTTTTTTACATTCATTCACATTCCACAAAGGTGTGTACTTGAACCATTTAGGAAATGAACCAAATATTACAGTTTCAAAATCCTGATTACAAATAAGCTACATGTTTTTTTAAATAACCAAACCAAACCAAAAAAGACACCACCAATCTTGGTTACACAAACTGTGATGCTTTAGGATGGGTATTCGAAAGCATTTTCAGCTTCAGGTAAAAAATTTCTTCACACCCATCTTTCACACTTCGAGAAGACTGAACAGCAATACTGTATATTTATACTTCCTCACCCCTTGGAACAGACATGGAATATTGGATCTTGGTTTGTTTTAAAGATATTTGTATTAGTAGGGTATTTTCCAGTAATGCCGGCATTTTGTCTTTTCTGAGCACATTTTATTTCTGCTTTCCCACAACTAAGCTTAAAGAAAATCATTCACTAAGATTTCAGAAGTTTTCAGCTACTGTAATTGTTTTGCTCTGGTAAACAACTCAGTTTTAGGTTTTCTTGGTTCCAGTTTTTAAATTCTGCCCCTGAATCCACTTGTTTCTTGTTAGGTTAGGTTTTTGATTTCCTTCAAGATTTCAAGGCATTTTGAAAACTTTAACTATCATTTCCATTTTTCAAATAGGTATAAGATGTGGACTTGTTATCCAAGGGTCTATATTAATAATGTTGCATAAGAAGGAAAATACCTCAACATGCTTTTGCTTATGCAATCAAAGATCATGGTAGCTGCTTACAAAACCAGATCCCTCACCCTAGCTCATGTCGAATACATTTTAAAATGGCTGCTGCCCTCCCACCAGTTCAACTGTTGTCTTCAGATACGCACATTTCATACAACTGCCTTATACTCAGAGCCTGAGAGGAAGGGGCAAAATGTCCTTCAATTTAAGACTTTATTATGATCAGCTTTTTTATAAGTGAGGGACTCCAGAACAGGACTAGGCTTATAAAATACAAATGGCAGGTTACATAAATTGTTGGGAGCACAGACATACACAAAAGCTTACTTCATTCCTAATCTTTTACAAATTAAGTATTTCATTACCTACAAAATCCTCTTTGACAAGCAGAAAGACAGAAGAAAATGTATTTCCACATTTTCACTCAGCCTGTAAGTCTCCTTTAAAGCTCAGCAACTTCCTTGCATGAGAATATTTTCCATGTATGGCAACTACCAACAGATACTAACATCAGTAACAAGATGATTCATAGCTTTTGTTCCCATTCTTAATTTTTGGTCCACCTTCCCTAAAGGTTTGCAGCATGCATGTTTTAAGACACATTACTATCACAGTGAGTCAATCACTCCTGGAGAGGTCAAATAAATTAATCCTTCCAGTGGGCTGTATTGAGCCAAATTTAAACAAATTCACTGAAGTTAACCAGCTATTATTGAAACTGTTTTACAATTATGGTTTCTACCCTTTTCTTTTGTAGGAAGATCAATGCAGATACAGAATTGACAAGCTATACTGCATTTGTTCCTTACTCAATAATCTAATTATTATTAATCTTACCTATGAGATATTCCCCCATTCTCACCTGACACTCCTGAAAGCTACGCAACAATTTAACAGGAGACTGTAAAAGAACACCAAGGTTTCCACTTTGCTGTTCACTTCTAAATAGAATTCTGCCCTGAAGCACTATTAAAATACAATGAAAGAGGTGAAAGATGAGGAAGCGTGAGAAAGATCTCATTATCACACAAGCTATTAGAATGTGCCTTTGCAGTAGCTTTTTTCCCACCAGTCTGGTTCTAGATTTGACTTTCCAGATGACACAGAAGTACCTATTCTATCCTGCAACCACAGAGTTTTCTGCTATGCTACTCTTCTGCCTTACTGCTGATTATTTTGGCCAGTGTCTCCAAGGACTGTCAATGCAGGGGAAAGGATGGTTAGTGCGTTCACTTGACTGCTGTCTAAATGTCCTTGGTCAGGCGCCAGATACTAGAGAAATTACTATTTATCAGTTTTAAAGATTACTGTTCTTCAGCTACTTATTACCCTGAAGCACTGAAGAAATTGATCCTGCACTGAAGCAGATGAAGAGCACTCACAAGCCAGAAACATTAACTCCAAAGGTCATAAGCACCTGTTGAACCAACCTGAATGATTCAGCAATGGTATGGATGAAGAATCATCAGCTGAGTTATTTGCCTGTCCATGCTGGGGAAAAACAGCAGCAGCTGTCAACAGAGGAGCCATAAAATCTCAAAGACTCACAGCTGTTTCTCATATGAAAAATATCTAACTACAGGCGAGGTTGCACACAAATTTTGTCCCTCTCTCCTCCTATTCAGCCAAGCCCCTCTAGCGAAATGCCAAGAACATACCTTCCTACCATTTTCTAAAGAACTTCCTCTTTCTTCGGTTACAAGTTATAAAAAAAGAAAAATGGAAAGAAACAAAATAAAATAATAATCCCAAACCAACCAAACAAAAGTTAGGAAAAAACCCTGCTTCTCAGCTGTACTGAATTATTTATCCTTGCTATTTAGGCTTCTCTCTGAACCTCACCCCTCTAGCTCGTGTCATTTACAAGATACTGTCAAATTCTTCAAAGGATCAAAAGATCCACTCTGCTCTTCCAGTCTCATCTCATTTAGCCTAAACCCCACTTTCACCAGGACTGTTTTCTCCCTTCAGTTATATGTTTACCTATCACAGAAGTAAATTACATTCCACTGCCTTTTATTCCTAAATTCAATGAATTACCTCCTCCAACTTTGCAAGAAAGGGATCAGTGTGCACAGACTGCAGCAAAACGAGTTTTTGCTTCAGGGGCCAGAAGGAGGTCAGTGGGTGTGGTGAGAGCAGAATGATGGCAGGTGGGAAAAGGAAGACTGCTTGTCTTCAGTAACAATCCTCACCTCCATAAAAAGGTTACAAAACAAAAAATTCAAAAAGTTGCCCCCTCTCAGGCCACAAGGTAGAGGCATTCTGGAATGAAATAACATCACCAGGGTTTAAAAAAAGTCCTAGGGAAACAGAGTCATGAGCATCCCAGCCACCAATCCCCCAGAACCAGTGGGCATCACAGTTTGCACTGAGCCAGGAGGAAGCAAAGGAAAATGAAATATGAATGAAGATCAAATGAATGAATGAAAATCAAATAGGTACATTTTTCCTTGCCTTTGTTGTAATGGCCACTTTTATCCCATCTCTCTCCATCTTCCCGTATTAAAAAAGGAAAAGCAAAACCCCTCTATTTCAAAATAGATTATTAAAGGGTCAAAACAGTAGGCAAGAAGACTCCCCACTTTCCAGCTGGCATAAGTGACACCCTGCACACACCATGTCAGCAGAAAATCAAGAGCCTATAACTGGATGAAAACTAGGTCAGGAACTGCTATTTCAGCTTTACTAGCACACAAAAAATTAAAGGAAGACAAAAAATGAGAAATCACACTAACCAAAATCCTAACCCTATTACTCACAGTAATCACATCTTCTGTTACCCAGTAGTTGTATGTTATAGGTATGACAGCACTGTCCTCTCCAGAATGCATGGAAGATGAAGCGTACTGAAGTAAAATGCATCCCTCATTTTTCTACTGTCCCAATTTCCAGGTGAATGTCAGCAAGCTGCTTGTAAAACACGATTCACTCCAAGCAACCAAAAGTAAATGTAATGCAGAATGCATCCATCTCACATTATACAGGCTGCACTTCACACAACTCAGCAGGGAAAACCATTTTCTTTCATCCCACCACTCTACATCAGTTTAAACCTACTTCCTCCATACTGCTGCAATTCTAGACATTGCTTCATGACCCAGAAAACTGAAGACACGATGATCCAGCAAAGTGAAAATGGGGAAAGACAGCACATCAGTATTTGCAATAACTGACCCAACATTTTAACAGACTGTGGTCTCTGGACTAGACAGGCACTATGCAGTTTCCAGTGCAGCCATTAACAGTTCAGGTTCCTCCATTTCTTCAAAAAAAGCTCAACAGGCAGTCTGTATGGGTTAGTCTTTGCAATATGTATGTAAGCAAGCTGCTTCTGTTCCTGTGAAACCACATGTACTATTAAGGAATCACTATGGTCTACAAAGTTAAGTGAGGGAAGAAGCAAAAGAAATCAACTTAGATGTAACAAATATTTTTATTGTTAAAGTCAAGCATTGTCAGATATAATATTTACTTTGCAAAAAAATTATTACTACAGGATAGCCTACAAACTTAACATAATAGTACCAAACTGATCAGCCACACATCAAATCTGTAATCATTTGGGACAGAATTTTCAAAGGGCTACGTAACACCTACTTCTAAGCAGGGATCCTCTCTGTGCTACAGCAAAGGGAAGAATACAATTTCTCCTATAGCATCAGGAGTGATGTCTTCACCACATGAAAATTCTGAGCCTAATGATGGTTCATTTCTTGTCTGCATGGCAATGCAATCTTATCAGCTGGTTCAGAAATGCAACCTGGCATATTGGATTTGTTACACTTTAAAACTCACGAACTGTCTCCTACAGCTGTACATACAATTTTTATACTCTCCTCCACAGGAGAAAAGCACTAAATTTCATTTAGCAGACAGCAAAATGACATCATGACAGTTCAATTATTATTGACTTTTGGTAGAGGACATTTTTGTCAGATGGTGTTTTCCCATCAGACAGTATACACAGAATTTGTCTATTATATTCCAGGAGAGAACTGGCTTAACCAAAACTCAGTTTTCTTTAAGTCATACCAACAGACTCTTCTCAGAGGATGGACAAGTTCTCCCATCACACAGTAGGCAAGTAGGTGAATGCTGCATTTCCCTCATACATAACTACTGGGAAGATTATACGGTCCAGCTAGTGAGGCTGAACACCAACGACTTAATTTTCCTAGACTTACTAAGGTCACTAAAATCCATAAGCTTAGCAAATGAACTACTGTAGCTGAGATACGCAAACCACCATCTGCTTGTTTGTTGTGGCTTTCAGACTATTGCTGACATAGAGAAACAAATTACTATTTATTTCAACCAACTTAAGGCTTTAAGGGAAGGAAGTTATCCCATGTAAAGGGATTTAATATCATAAAATATGAGAAGAAATTATTAGGCTAAACCAATAACACTTTCAACTTGCTTAATGCTTTCAACTTCGCAAAAACTGCAAATGAGAAATCATATCCTACATAAACCTATCCAGGTGCCTATATGCAGTGTTATTTTCAGATATAAGATGTGCATTTGAAGTCAGAGCTTGCAAAGCTGCCACTTTTATTCCTTTTCAGTTCAAAGAACACCAACCAGGATCTTCTCAGCCTAAACAGTAAAAAAAACTAAGAAGTTAGGCCTGACCAAAGTAGTATCTTGAGAATTTCAGTGGAGTACACTGGTAAGAGGAGTCTGCTCTCAAAACAGTACTCTAGGCAATATCCAAAAAAAACATGACTTCAAAGTGATCTGACACTACAGGTCTCTTCTGGACCTACTAAACTAGCATGTGGTCCAACAGACACGTTGATTTCCGTATTTGTCTCTTGTGTCTACAAAGCTACACAAAACAAAACAGCAAACCAAAACAAGAACAAAGGAAAAAAAACATGAGGCAGCTCCACAGCCGAAGAAACTTTGCTCTACTTCAACATGAGATGACTTTACCACCCGGCTATATATAAACACACAGCATGACAGTTTTCAGGCACACTTTTAGAAAGGGGATGTTTTTGTATACATTAAGTGCTACCTGCTGCATCTACTGTAGCTAGTCTGGCAGCGGTGCCACTTTGTATGTGAAGGGAATAAATAAATAAATAAATAAATAAATAAATAAATATATCACTGAGTTCCAATGACTTTAACAGACTGATGACCCTTTCAGAAAAGATAAACAAATTCCTTCCAACTGGTAAATGAAATCTCTTGCTGCAAAGCCAAAGCAGGCACTACCGAAACCTGGCAGTATTTGATCAATAGATGCATACAACTCAAGGAAAATATTGTAAGACATAAAATGAAAATACGTTTGTCTAGAAGTGAATGCTTCTTCCACAATCTTTCATCCACTGAAAAGCAAGGTCACAGTAAGTATGGGCAGTTTTCCTGACAGAATTACTCTATACAACAATAGGAAAGGGGACTAGTCAAAAGGCTGCTGAATTTACAGAGTGCTGATACATACTGGCATCATACACTGCCTGACAAAAGCCAATGCTGCACAGTCTTCAGGTAGCTCAGCAGGGCAGATCACCACAGATGGTAATCTTTCAGAAGAGAAAAATTTTTGTGATAGTTGACAGTTGGTCTACTCAGGAATTTGAAAACAAGACTGAAACAAGTCTACAAGCAAAAGAGGCAGCAATACAACTCCCTTCAGTTTGTCCACGCTGGTACATCATTGTTTATCTCTTGTGCCAGCTGCATAACTTTCACTCCCATATTTAAACCAAAGCTAAGTATATTCCTGGATACTTTACCAATACATTAAGGAAACTATACAGCAAAACCATCAACAGCATTAATTATCATCACTCCCATCCAAGTGAAGCGAAGTGGCAAGGGAATAGTTTTGATTGTGTAACTGGACATTGTGGGTCCTCACAGACCTTCAGGATTTCATTCTCTACTTTTTAATGAAATTTTCCTCTCTTTCAAAAAAGCTGTTGTTTTACTACTGATTTTCTCCTGACACTACAGGCCTCTATTTTAGACACCGGTGCCCAGTACAGGTGCATGTTCTGGTCTATTTTTCCTTTTTGTTTTCCCATGTCAGCTACCCTTAGAAATTCCATGACAGTTTGTTTTCTATAATCCCTAATCATAAAATACCTTATCGTGAAATAGCTGGGAATCACAGCCACTCACTTTTGCCAAAAATCGAATGCAGAGCTCTATCCAAACTTGGTATACAAAGGACACATTAAATACTTCCTGCTTCACAGGCCTAAAAATAGAGATAAATGAAACTACTATTAAGCAAGCATTTTTTGAGTTTCAGTGTGACTTTAAAGATATACTAATCTGGTGTAAAACTGATGTTGCTACTTTCTTCATTGGTATGTATCTTCTATCCTCAGTTACTAGAGGTAGACTGGAAAGTGTGCAACAACAGCTTGAACTATCCATGATGACAAAAAGTAACCACACTCATTAAGCCTTCTTTGGTTATGGTAGAGGAACAGAATGGCAGAAGTTGGAAGGGACCTCTGGAAGTCATCTTGTCCAGGGCCCCTGCTGAAGTAGGACAAGTCATACAAGATGATCTTGGAAACCTGTATCAAAAATGCAATACAGACAGAGTTCTTTCCTTCAAAAAATGCAACTTCCTAAATTGACTGGTTACCAAACAGACATTCATCCCCTTTCCAAAAAAAAAAATAAAAATGTGGAGCCAGATGCAACTCCTACATGACCCTAAAAGGCAGAAATAAGGACACAAAGCTCATACAAGCTCATACATACTAGGACTGTTATCATTGTCCAGAACACATAAGCACAATTAAACGCACATACACCCATGCACTTACACGAAAGGCATAAAGCAGTAAATCTAAGTGGATAAAGTAGTGAACTTGAGAATTTAACATTTAACACTCTTGAGGCTGCCTAGAAACTAAACATTTAAGTTACATGATCTAGAAGGCAGGTGAATCGGAATGTACCCTAGGCATCTGAATATACTGCCTCTTCTCCCCCGGAGCATCTTAAAACTTATTACAGCTTGTAACAGCCTCCAGGGAGGGTAGCACTCTTATGTCCATCTAATTTAAAAGGAACAAAAAGCAGTTTACTCAAAGTCATACTGGACAAGTCTTTACAAGATGGCCAAAGGGGTGAGCTGCGTAATTCTGCTACATCATGCCAGTGCTGCTACACTTTTCTGTTTTCTGAACTGCACTGCAGAGTCAGATGAGCAACAGAGACAACAAAGGAAAAAGAGCAGGATCTCATGGCTGGTACAGAAGGAAGGAAAACCACTCCTCTGAATCACAACAAACTGTCAGATTGGCTCAGTTGCCTCCCGAAATCTCACCCATAGAAATGTGGCAAAGCAGAAATATTACCCTCCCCACTTCTCAAGACCTTTTTCATGTCTGCTGTGAAACATAAACCTTCCCTTTTTAATTATTTGACTATGCTGTTTTATGGACAACACTCAGGCATTCTTCTACAGTGTAAACTACAAGGAAACACTCCAAAATCCATATTCTTCCAATTCCTTTTCCCTTAAAGCACTTTTCATTTTTATGTACAATGCAGTAGCATCAAGAGACCTTGTTACAGTGTTAAAATTAGCTCTGTTTGAACATTTATGACAGGCAGTATCTACCACTACGGGCTTACAAGCAAGCCCTCCAGTCCTGCCACAGCCCAACATGTGGTGTACTCTCTTTACAAAAGCAGACTACTGAAATCAAATTAGATTATTCACATGAACTACATACAGGTTTTAGCTACTACAGACTTGCCATAAGTCCACTACAGACCTCAAACTAGGGAGAACAACATACATGGAACATCCCAGAATCTACGCTTGAAGAAAAATTAAAGGCTTGTCTATGCAAGGGGAAAAGTGCTCCACATTCACACCCTGCCTCATTCTGCAGTAACTCCCTGGTGTAGACAAGATCTTACATGCTCTAACCAAAAATATGAAATACCTGGCAAGCCCATATTTATTAAAATTTTACAGTTGTCCTATTGCTTTCAGTAATTAAGCAGCCAAGCACCACTAAATCCTCTAATTCAGATGCCAGAAAGCATACCCTCCACAGGCAAGTGCACTTAAATCCTCACAACCAGAAATTAAGTAGTGGTGGAATACAAACTTGCATCCTTCAAAAAATTAACTATTCATGAAAATCTCAGGTCTGCGTACAGCTTTACAAGTTTGTCAAGACTGCCTCACCTTAACCTGTTAATGGGGTGCTTGCAAATCCCATGTAAATCAGATGAGCTGAGTTCACTGATTTATGAAAAAAAAAAAAAACAAAACCAAAACAGACTTAGAATCAACAAGAACTTACCTCAAAATCCACGAACTGAAGAAAAAAAATGCAGATAAACAAAATTCAATTTTGCTCATGGGGAAAACTGAGAACTGAAGAAAGGAAGCACAAGCAAGGCTTGCAAAGGAGAAAAGCATTTGGTTTTCCTATTAGCAGACATGATAAAAATAGGAAGAAAAGAAGCTTGTTTTTCCCAGATTGGAGGGACAATGTTAGATTTCTCGGAGGCCAGTTAGGTAGTCTTGGAACACTTTACAATGAAAATGACCTCTCTCAAGAAGCCCATTTGCCAAGGGCGATCCAAGATGCAACTCTGCTGCAGAGGATACAAGAGCTTTGGAAGAATCTTCTGTGCAGGCACAGGGGTGAGGGGAAAGAGAAAGAAAAAAGTCCTAACAAATTGTTTGGTATATTCCTCTGATGCAGAGCTTTGAGTTCCAGCAGAACAAAATAACTTAATGTCACTTTTGTCCTTCTTTCCCTATTGTCTTTTAAAAACAAAGTACAGCATTTCTGGTAAAGGAAAAAAAAACAAACCCAAACATCATTTAGATCTTTTTCCCCAAATTTTCATAATACGTCTAGTACCTCTAAATGAGTGTAAGTAAAGGGCTGCCATCACTCACTGATTGACTTATCTCAACCTTACAGAAAATATATCCGTAATGTACCACAGTCGCCCAAAAAATAGCTTACACAAAGAATAAACCAAACCTCTACACACCAGGTTTGCATTTCCAGAGTATAAAATATATCAAGGGATTCTGAAACTGTACATTAGTTTGGTACATCGTGCTAGAAGGCACAACGTTCCTATACTCCTACC
Source organism: Bolborhynchus lineola (assembly GCA_025448015.1). Lineage (NCBI taxonomy): Eukaryota > Metazoa > Chordata > Aves > Psittaciformes > Psittacidae > Bolborhynchus > Bolborhynchus lineola. The sequence goes on along the minus strand of JAOEHX010028573.1, from coordinate 5,861 downwards.
TTTGCCAAATATAATTTATCTGAGGATAAAGCAAAGTTTTCCCCCCAATGTCTTTTCATTGTCTCTTGCATTTTTCAAAGCAATTCTTGCATGAGCACAAAGATTCTGCATCAGTAGCTGGGAAGTGCTGAAAATTTTACTTTGCCATAGCAAAACTATGTCTACACTTTGTGGCAATAATAATCCTCCCTCTCTGCTTCAAACTTCCAGTTTCTGGAAAATATTGTAGAAAAATCCAGGAACTCAGTCCTTACTAGCACAAAAAAACCCCTTTGTGACCTCAGTGGGAATTCAGCCCAATGTAAAACAGACCTTGAAGCATATTAACTAAATAATCAACTCAAAGGCATTTCTGGTGTAAAACAGTCTCTCTCCAAAATCCACATTAAGAATATTTTGTGTTTTGTCATTCTTGTTCAAAACTAACAACCACTCCCCTAAAACAAACAAACAAACACAGAAAACAGCAAAAATCTAAGCCTGAACCAAAACCAACTCACACATTAAACTCCCTAGAAACTTCCATCTAAGTTTCAATTTATTGTTTTCTATTTATTTTTACTTGTGCATTGTTTTAATCTTAACTTGCTAAAATGCAGTCAGAAATACAGACTGGAAGGAAAGTAACCTGTGAAGAAAGAAATTAATTAGTTTCATTGTATATGACTGAAAGAAAAACAGCCCAATCTTTAGACCTCTCAAAATCTGGTATTTTTCCAGATAAAACAAAGCAGTTTAATCTGGACTCTGTCTTTCCAGCAATTAAACACCTCGGCTATTTTAAGTGCAGTGCCCAGAATGTGACTTAAAACTACCAGCTTTTGACAGTCACAGATATTCAGCAATTAATAATTATATAAAGTACACAGCAGCAAAGGTCCACCAGAAGCTAATACAAGATTTAAAGATGCAAAACTGCTAAAAGGTAAGCAGAGCCTCCCTCAGTCTAACTCCAGCCACATAGCTGCAGAGTTCACATTTACACACAAACATGCACATCAAAAACTTTCTTTCAGGGCGTTTCCTGTGTTGCTAACAAGTTCCAGCTTCTCTCTTGCTGGATCTAAATTTAACAAAGACTGAGTCTTAAAAAAAACTAAAACAAACAACAAACCAAAGAAAAACCCACCAACAAACAAAAAACAGAACAAAAACCCCAACCCACACCATATACACAACTCCAATGCAATGTAGCAAACATTTTACAAGCACCTCTGTTTTTAAAGCTGTTAATTATCAAATACACTAAATATGCAGCAAACAAAGAAAAAAGTAACCCTTTCGCCCCACATCTTTCTAAAATGGTATTTTAAATGTTACTAGGTACAGGTAGCACAAGCACTAACAACAGTTGCTAATTCAACAAACGTAAAAGCAAGTGACCCGCATGGAGCAAGTCAGCAGTTTAACCAGAAGCCAAGGCTCCCCAACATGGCCAAGAGTGCTTTGACAGACAAGTTAAGAGGACTAACCACAACAGTACCTTGGATTAAGCCAAAAAGACTCCTTACAAAATTTTCAGACTTTGTTAAAAGCGTGCTAATTCTTGAATATTTTAATTGCAGGTTCGTCTGAGCAAGGGAGGGGGGATATACAGATAGAAGCGAAAGGATAAGAAACAGCTTGAAGTGAAGGAGGTTCACATTCAGGTACTGAGCCCAGAGATGAATGCACACATGCACACACCACCCTTGTCCCAAGACGCACATATCCATGGGGCTCCATCTTGAGACCACCCACACGGGCCATCTACACTCCATCAGGACAACTGTTTCACTTCCTACACAATGCAGAACATGTCACACATTCACCTTTAATGCTCTTCTTTGAGAGGTTAATTCTTGCAATGCTGGAATATGATGCACCTTTTTTTAAAAAAGGTGTTATATTTGAGTAATACCTGGATCGCCAATGAGAGGGGAAATTCTACCGCAGGCTGAAATGAGACTGACAACTGTTCTACCATAGGCTACAGAGATCTTTCCTCTTATGACACTACCCTGTAATTTACAAATCTAAACCATGGAAATTTGCATTTATTAATAATTCACACGTTCTAACTTAAAGGAACACCATGAATTCAAGGCAGCTGATAAAAAAAGCAGAGATTCAAAACAACATGTATCTGTAGCTTTGTACCTTCCATGGTTGCCAATATGAAGACCACTAGAACTCTAAGGTGCATCTAGTTTTCCAATTTCATGCATGTTTAAATATAGCTGAATTCACAGCTGTGAAAGCACATAAGGGAGAACTAGACAGTTTCAGGACCAGCCCTAGTCCCCCAATTATTTTGGTCTTCTGTATTTCAAAAGTGCCCAAGAAGTACTCCACAAAGCAGCGCTTCACCAAGTCAGTCACTGTGCAAACACTGAAACCCCATAACCCCTAGACCTGCTTGCACAGAGTATTTGCAGAAAAAGGTCAAATGAGCAATAATTCATTAAGCATTGCCATCAACTTCAATAACATCAAGATTCTAAAAGCAGCTCTTGATTTCACCTCAGAGACATTTCAATTTCTGCTAATGGCTATGCAAAAAACTCATTCACTGGTTCCACTAAACTGACCTCTGTTTAAGACCCTGTGAGATTCTCAAGCTGAAAACATTTTATAGTCAATGAAACATAGCAAACTCTTCTCTGCAAACACTTGAGGACTGCCGTCCCACGCAACAAGGCACCGATGCGGAGACACTTCAAATCTGGCAAGCTGTCTGATCTGCAAGGCACTTCATCCAGCAAGCTAGTGGAACTTCAGTTTTCAAATTGTCACCCTCTTTAGAAATGATTACTCCAGATCAAGGGAAGTAAAGAAGTGAATTACTAAATTGGAGATGGCACTACCTCTGGAAACAAAGCACATATTCCAGCAACTACTCTCAGCCATGTAATGAAGAAATAACTAATACACAAGTTTAGTTACCTAGCCTTCTGCTTCCAAATCTGTACAAATATCACTTGCATACAGGAGCTTCTTCATACATTATAGAGGGAGGCCAAGCACTGAAGTTAAGATATTGCAAAGTTTAACATTCAAGTACCAAAGTGCCTGTACAGATCAAGCCTATACCTTAACGGGCCACTTCTCAGTAAGTGCAGGGGAGAAAACAAAAACAGAATTCCCAAAACACAGCAAGAGAAACATGACTTTTAAAAGTTAAAGTCATCGCATTAACATGAACTATAATGCTGAAGGAGTGACAATGAAGCCTATACAGCACAGAAACATGAAATAACTACAAAGCAAACTCAGCACGATTAGTCTTTCTAAGCAGCCAAAAGACAGGGTGGGGGAAAACAACAAGATATTTTAGCTATGATAAGGAGATCACTGGCATGCTATGTTGCTGAAGCACAAAACCAAAATGGCAGAAAATCTTTGTTTCATTTCAGACTCTCCCTACCTAAAATTGTCTCCACCCTAAGCAAGCAGGAAAAGTACTCTGCACTAGACTCTTAAAGGTATATGGCAAGGCTAAATACCAAATACAAAGCATCTCGCCATCTCTACAGTGTATTTTACATTTGGATGAATAATCTAATCAGGTAAGCATGCTGGACTATCCTCACAGAATTTCCTAAGTACAATGAATACTGAAGGTTTTAATCAGCCATGCTGAACAATGAACTTTAAAAGAAGGTCGTAACACATAGCATAGCAAGCAGACACATTAATATTAAGCCACACAATAGATATCCTGCACTAATGTGCAACTGATCCCTTCATTTACTTCCTTCAAGACAATATCAGAGAGTTTAAGACTCCACCAAAATAAACTTTTTTCCTTTAAAAAAACCAAAACCACATCAACAAACAACAACAACAAAAATACAAGGCACTTTTCAAACTAAATACAAAACCAAATGCAGTGAGGATCATGGAGTGTTTCAGTGCTTGCTTTTGGGTATTTTTTTTTTCAGTTTGGTGTTATACTATGCCTTACTTAATTGCTCAGAGGTCAGTTTTCTAACAGCAGCACCTTCTACACACAAATGTATTTTTAAAAACTAAGACTTTATGTATTTTTCAGGTCATATTTTTTTTTTTCTTTTTTCAGTCCCACAGCTTTGTGATAAATAAACTCTCCAACCTTCATGTTAAATCTGGAGAGCAGAAAGCAACCAAAGTTTTCTCAACCCTTACCCACACAGAAAACCAAAGCTGGCCTTTCTCTGTTTTTCTGGAAAACACAAAGGTCCAGCTCCTGGTAGAGCTTGGAATACAAGTTTTTAATCAAGGCAGCATTGCTACAGAGAAATTTTAATTGTAAAGCCATTAATATATATTTCGACTTACAGATGCTTTTGGGTGTCACTGCAAATAACCAACAGATCAGGTTGATGAGTTTGAAAGCTTGTAGATTAATCTTTCATCTTCAAAGAAAGGTTTAACCTTGATGACAGTAAGAAGTTCAGCTAAAGAAAAACAGAACACCTCTCCTAAGGCTGCTTAGCTGTCTTCAGAAGTATATACTCAGATCACAAAGTTGCTATGGCATCAACTTCAGGACTGTGGTTAGACACACAAAATGTCTTTTTTCCTGTAAAACACTTACGTGCATTAACAATTATCTGAAGGCTGCAATGTATTCTTAACGTCATTGTGCATTTCTGAAATGTATTAGTTGAATTAAAGACTTTAATGTGTCATTTGCCTCAGGATTATTTATTTTATCCCACTTAAAATGTTTTGAAATTTTCTGAATATATATTCAGCCATGGCCTACTTTGTTCTTCTATCATGATATGGGATTGAACTGAGAATAACCTAAATACACTTTTTCCTTAGGAAAGAAAATCCTGTGGAGCTTGAAAGAAATCTAGATAAAATAGTGAGCAGATCAAAAGATATAGAAAATTAGAAGTGCACTTGCAGGAGTAACGAAAAAGGAGGTACAACTTGACACATCACTTTGTCCTATTTGTGCTGGTCTCTGTGGACCAGGGGAAAGTGCTTCTTCCCAGCCTTCAGTCTGAGCACTGCCAGCGGCTGAATGAGCTGCTCAGGCAGGGGGATGCAGAATTACTGTTACCATGATATTGACCTACATTCTCAATTCCTGTCTGCCTCAGCAAAGTGATAAATACTTCAAAATACATATTATAGGGTCTATTCTATTCTTGATTTACAAGGTCAATTTCCTATACTAACCTCTGTTAATGTTGGTGGGAATTTATTTTATAAATCTTCAGCACACCCAGAAAGCACATGGGACATAGTCTGGCATGATTCTTCTCCCAGTGGCCTGACCAGCATCTTACTTCCTTCAACTTCAGTTCTTAGGCAAATTTTTGTGTAATATTTGAAAGTAAAAATACAGTTTGGTGAGTCGGTTAGGGTCACATGCTTCATTTAAAAAGTAAGCACAGCCTCTGCTTAATACATTTACTGTATTGTAGTTCTAAAATAGGAACACATATCAGTTGTTATAATAATAAACTGAGATTTTATTGGTATTCTTCAGCCCCTGCCCACTGTGAAACTGGAATATCTCATAGTGGGCATACATTATTTATTTGTGGTTAAGTTTTCATGTGTATCATTGCCTTAGACCAGCCCAGTTAAAACACTGTCACTGTTATGAAAATCAGAACTCTCAAACATTAGATTTGCCCATCTTCCATATTAAATGATAGCTATCTGCAACTTTTAAATAATAACTAAAAAAAAGTAGTAATCCATCTGTTTTTGCTTTCCACTTCCTTGAACAATGAAAGATGAACATTTTTTCAATGTCCTTGAACAGTGTCTTCCTTCATCCAATGAAGAGAAATTCAGAATTGAGTCTTCTGAAACTGGCTGATGGATCTTTAGAAGTAGCCCACAAAACCTTATGATTGTAGATAGGAAGAAAGTAG
>JAOEHX010028568.1:0-11453 GCA_025448015.1 Bolborhynchus lineola | reverse complement strand
GCATCCCTATAGGCCCCCTTCAGACACTGGAAGGCTGCTATGAGGTCTCCACACAGCCTTCTCTTCTCCAGGCTGAAAAGACCCAACGTTCTCATCCTATCTTCATACGGGAAGTGCTCCAGCCCCCTGACCATCCTCGTGGCCCTCCTTTGGACTTGTTCCAACAGTTGCATATAACTCTAAATTCAAGTTTGCTTTCTTATCTCCTATTTATGGCAAAGACAGAGCTTTGGGAAGCAAAAAATCAAGTATCCTTTAAAAGTAAGATCCCAGTTCAGCACAGTACTGGAGCACTGAGGCACCTCAAATTTGCCTGATATTGTTCAGGCACAGAAACTGCCACTGAAAACCACCAAAATCTTGAGAATGCAACAGCAGCTTTCTCTAAACACGTAATCTTGCTGTAGATGGATCTTTTCAATTCAATTCCCAAGCAAAGCAATGTTTTGTGATTTAGTCCCACTGAACCTTAACAAAACAGCATGAGGAACGCATCTTCATCTCAACTGTTGATACAGTCTATCAGTATTAAAACAATCTGGCATGGACTGGCTTGCTAATAAGCCAGCATTTCAGAGATGCTGCAAAACAAAACTGTCTTAGATGTGTGATTTGTGGAGGATATAAAACATAAAACCTATGAAGAAAAAAAAAATTTTGTCATTGGCCCAGTAAGATCAAAAAACCCTGAAACAATTACAAGGCTGAGTTCATTAAATTAAGCATGGCGCAGTCAAATCCTGGCAAAAGTCCTGCTGTTGGTAACTGCACATATTTGGACTTATAATTGTTAAAAATACCACACTTCCAAGTGTTTGATGCATCTGAGATTCTTGCTTCTGAAAAACCATACAAAAATTCCCCCTGGAAATCTCAGGTTTTGTTTTAACATAAGCTCCTGTAATATTTGATTCTTTGCTGCTTGCTCTTATACTGTTTATTGCCTCGAGATCAAAGACCCATTCTGTAGTAGAAATAACTTCCAAATCACTGTTTGCATGCTACCATGAGAGACATGAGCCAGAGTGACTGAATCCCATTCATCTGCCCAAATTCTCAGTTCTCTGGGGATTCCAGAGCAGCGATGTCATATTGCAATGGTTTAATAGGGCTGCTGTTGTCTAACTACCACGGCTTTCATTTCCAGTCATAAAAACCCAAACTCAACAAATTTTCCTAGCAAAGACCAGCAGACGAGGTCCTGGGTGACACTTGAATTCTCTCTCAGCAGATATTACATAAAATTACACCTAAACCGGATATTGTGTTAAAGTGCTTCAAATCAACTATCATGAAATGACAACCTCAACAATGCCATGCACCACCATTTCATTAAGCAGCCAGCCAGAAACTCAATTTTACAAAATAAAACAGAATCAAGGACACACTTATGTATTTCATATCCTGAAGTAGGAGAGTACAGACCAAGCAGGCCAGGGCAAAGCAAGGGGCGATGCCTGTTTATTTAGTTACTACAAATATTCTTGCTGGTTTATATGAAGCTCAATGGCATTTATACATTCTTGTCTTGCGGTGTGATCTGCAAACATTTTAACAGACCTAACAATAAATTACATGGCACTGTCATGTTCACAAGCTCATATTATGAGACACAAAACCATTTGTGGTGCCATTTCTTAGAGTAAACCTCCTGTCTAAAACACACCTACACCATGCACAGCAAACACCTCGGGGAAGTCCTGTTTTCTCTTGGAGAAAATACAGTTTAGCAATGGAGTTTTCTACTACGTCATCAGTACCATTTCTGTTTGACACCTGCTGCTTCCAAAAACTATGATGAACTTGAACATCCAATTTCTAGGCTGGGAACAGTGGCATTCTGGTGCTAGAAAAATCATACCCTAATCTGTACATTTGAATTACGTGATTGTAGGTCCCTTGATTCTCCCTTCAAGCACAGGCTGTTTCTTCTGAGCTTCTCAAGATCAGTAAAGACAGATGTTGGCAGAGGAAATGCAATACAGAGGTTCAGGTATGACCCTGTCTGCACAGCACTTGCTGTCATCCTTGATCACAACTCAGTCCAAAACCATTTAAGGAGACAAATTTGAGCACATGTGAAGTTTTCTTGAGCACAAGGAAGTTATTTGTCTGCCAGGTTTAGAATTAGGCTTCTGTATGCTGTCGAACCAGGACACTTGTCACTTTGAAAGTAGTGGATTGGAAGGAAGAAACTAATCTTCAGTATACGTCTACGTTGTACCAGGAAGAAGTTACTATCCTTGCTCAATACAGTCAACAAAATAGTTTTGCTGGACTCCAATACAAATCAGTTACTCAGGCATGTGACTAGTGCGATCTCCTCTAACAGATCTCCTGGGCTCTTTAAATAGACTGATGTGAGGTGCCCCCATGTAACACTGCTTACTCAGCTTTCAATCCAAGGATTAACAACCTTCACAAAGCTAACAAACCTTCTGCCGTAGCTGCAATCCCCACTCAGCCCTCCCAGATGCATTGCCCTGGTTACCTCACCTTGTCTGATGAAACCTGGATGCAGCACATAGATCATACCACCAGCACACGGGCCTCAGCCCAACAAGCACTCAATACATCTGACCCGCATCCTGAGAATTAGGATGCAGAGGGGTAACCACAAGTCTGCTACCCACCACAAAAACCTCCACCTGTGTAAATATTCCCAAGTATAGTAAGAGGTAAAATGAATTATTATTTAAGCTTGCAAGTTGTTTGCCACTACACATTAGATGCCTTCTCCCTTTCCTGAAGGTAAGCGGAAGCATGGGGCTTGCCGAGTTAGGGCCACTGCGCTGGGCTGCTCAGCATCCTGGTCTCTTGTGGCCTCATTAGCAGAACTCTCACGAGTGAAGCAGCGTCCCAGATTCTCATGTACCAACTCTGACATTTACAAAGTACTTTCAGTCATGACAAGATCAAAACCTCAGCATTCTTTCAAATCTCCTAACTCTCAAACACCCCCAGCACAAGGCTGGATTAAAAAAAACCCACAACTGAAAAAGATAAAGCTCTTATTAGATAAAACTGGAGGACTTACAGGATTCTCCACACACCTCCACCTCAATTCCAGGCTTCATTTGATTTCTGCCATGCACTTCGCTCTTAGAAAATGCTAATCACATTACTGCCTGGACAGGCCTCATTTGCAACCACTGCAGTCCTTCCCACTGGCTCTTCTGCCAACAACTTAGCTGTTTGTGTCTCTCATTTCATTTTGGACTCTCAACCATCTACTCCTATGACTATATTTAAATGCCAATGCAACAACACTTTGCATGTTAGAGCATCACCCTCCAGCCAAGCTTAAACACATGTTGTGTTGAGGCTTGTAGTCTAAATTATTTGTTCTGAGTTGTATAAAGTGACTGCTTTGTTTTATGGATTTTGCCATAAAAGCTATTGATCAAAACAATGTTCTTCGTGTGCAGTAAAGAATTGATAAAAGTGACTGAAACGAAGGAGAGGGGGAAAGGTTGAGGATACTGGAGAAAGGAGTCTCCCTTAGTCACAGTAAAGTGTATACAGCAATATGGAAAGACACATCAGATGTCGTGTATTCATATATGTAGAATTAGTAAGCTGTTCTTCACCTGTAATTATCTGTAAGAGACATAACGACATATGGTATTCTTCCTTTCTTTTAACCACACATTCCTGTTATCTAGGGCATGTTTGAACTCTACTTCATGCTTTGTGTCATGAGATGGACCTCCACGTGCTACCACTGCGCCACCAGCATCAGTGACAACAGAGGGCACTTTGTGCTCTCATAACATTACTAATCCAGAACGACAGCACTGAGTTTAATCCATTTTTTTTCCTCTGAGTTTAGAGACAGGGCCTTGCCCAATACACATATCTCGACATAAGCAGTGTGCACGCTGAAGGTTGCAATTGTACTTGACCATGCAAGGGCATTACCATCTCCACTACAACATAAGCCATGTGATGCAAAAGATGGAGGAGGAAATGCTGAATGCATCAGATATCCAGTTCCCTGTGAAATTCTCTTCCTAATTTCCAGTGTTAAAGGATATTTAATGCTCTAGAAATGGAGTATTTCTATCCTTTTCAACTTCCTTGGTTACTATACAAGTATTAAGGCTTCCCTTTTGCACCCCTATATTCATCTTTACTCTATGCTAATGCCCGGCTTTTCTTAAATCTGGATAACTTTATGCCCAAGTAACATGCTGCAGCTCATCTGTTTACAATATTTTAGAGAAAAAGACAGATGAATACTCGGAGACAGGCTGTGTTTCTTCTGTCTTGTTGTAATAGCCTTATTGATAGCTCCTACCTAGGGGTAAGCATGACAGAGTCCCTGAAGTACACGTGAATCAAAATAATAACAAGAGCATAGACATGGACAAAAGGAGTGACAACTTTTCTGGGTTAGAAAGGGTACGGTTTTGTTACTTATTTCTCTAAGGACTTTGCACTTTTATTTTCCTTTTGTTGATTCATGGCCCTTTTTTCTTTTTTAATTTTTTATTGCAAACATAAACCAGCTATTAAATCCAAGCTGTTCAAAACACATAAAATTGAGAACATTTCACCTATAAACAATATTTGCAGATTTACTCTATGGAAACCATAACTGAAAAGGAAAGAGAGACTCTTCAATGCAATGAAATCACAGAAAAATAGGCAGAAAATGATTAAAAAAACCCTCAATAAACCACACACAACCATTCCAGACCTGCTTAATAGCATTCCAGGGCTTTATAAAAAGTAATGATCATCAACCATGAGAACAGACTTTTAATTAGTAAACTGATGTATTGTATAGAACCAAGAGTCATGTTACCTTGTTTTCAGAGTCTCAGGTGCATTTATATGACTTACTAAAATGAAATCTTTCATTCAACCTAAGTGGCCAACTGTATGCAGCATAAAACACAGAATCTTGTTTACATAGCTAAATTGTGATTAATATGCACCATAAGGAAGCACAGACCAGCCCCAGTGAACACTTCTGTCTGTATAGAAACCAGTAATGGGTTTGTAAAACAGGTGAACTGGCACTTCCTATGGAACAGCAAAAAAAGGATTTAAAACAGAATATTCCACAACAGGTTAGCAACTTTTAAAATAGCAACACTGGCAATTAGAATAAATAGAACCTAAAAGTTTAACTAGGCAAAATCGTTCTGCAAGCAGCACTCATGAATGTGGTGGATAATCAGGACAGGTACTTAGGACACAGGACTGTGTGTGGGTTTTCTTTCATTAATAGAAAGAATGTAAGAGATTTATCATCTAGCAAATTGCAAAACCAAACAGAAAGATTAAGCTAGCGTGTTAATCTGAATCAGAAATGTATGGGAATGTATAATTAACATCACATTCAGGCAGCTCCTGGCATGACAGAATGCCAGTAAGCAGATCACCAGGCAGCAGATCACCTAGCACAGCTCCAGGTGATAACTCATCAGCTGAAAACACTTTCCTACTGCCCGAAATTAAGGTAGATTCCACATTAACACACTCTTACTGTATGTCTTGCCATACAGCTGGTATGGTTAACAGACAAGGGGACTTAAAAGTATTCCCTGAATGGAATAACAGAATTTAATCAGTACTATTTGGATTCTTACTGTTCTTTGTGATTTTGCTCTATTTTCACCTACACTGGCCCTGATGCTGAGCAGATGCAAACTTCTGCACTCCTGCTGAGTCTCACTAATTTGAAATAAATGATGTAAAAACATGCCTGAGACAGTAGAGCCACAGACCATAAAATCTTTACCTATGGTGCATATCAGAGAGAGGAGACCAATTCCAGTCGAATAGCTCAAAAACATTTATATATTTTTTATTTAAATTGTCAGAGAAAAGACCCTGAAGTTGCTACTTGCAAGAAAAATGGAAGCCGTCCTGCTTAAAATCACCACACAGGTCCTCCCTGTAACACTTCTACACATACAATCATAGTTCATGGTTGCTGACTTCAAGACTGAAAATACTCTACCATTTAATGTGCCTAAAGCAATTCTTTTTGGTAGGGCTCTTGTGGGGTTTTTTGTTGTTGTTAGAGTGTTTTTTTGTTATCTTTAATAAGATAGGTAGAGTAAAAGGAAAGGACGAAGAACTAAGTATTAAATAACTTCAGTTTTCTAGTACTTCACAATATTGATCCCAAAGAGAAGGCCAAGCCCATGGCTTGCAGTCCTGAAAAGTTTATAAGGTTTATAAAAGCCCAGTCCCAAGGGCTGTAACTGAACTGTGCTGAGTTAGGCCAAATTTGAGGTTTTGTAAAACTACAGAAGTTTTGCCTTTCCTCTTTTATAGTGCTAATTACAGATGCAGAGCTGCTAGAGGCTGGATTAAAACCACAGCCACAATATTTGATACAAGATCACTCAGCTTTTGGAGCGTAAAACCCTACTTGAACCGTGGGTGAACAGCCACTTACCCTGCAGAGCATTCAGTTTCTGCCAAACTTTGCCACTTGAAAGGGTGTTACAAACAAATGCACCATTAACAGTCTACAACATTTGAAAACCCACCCCCAAAACACCAAGAACAGGTAGGAAGCTCTAACAAACATGCTCAGATGACATCAATCTTGCATTTGCTTCTGCTTGTAAGTCTCAATAAAATCTTCAAAACAGACTAAATCTCAAGGAACTGAAACAGCCTGGTGGGGTGATGCCCCCGCCTGGTTTTCTGCAGAGTGTCTAAAGACTTATTTTCAAGTACTGGTGCCTACTCACGGTAACCTGAGTTGTGAGTGGAGCCTGGGGACCACTGACATCCCCAATCCCTATTTGGGGGCCTCCAGCAGCCTCACTGCCATGTCCTGGCACCTGTTTCAGGTTTGATCACCAGTCAGATGCTCTCAAGGGAACTGAGCCAAATTAAAGGATTTACTAAATCCTTTAATTTCCTACCAAATCTGGGTTTGAATTACTCTTCCCGAAGAGAAACAAGATCCCCAGAATAGGAGCCCTGTGCAAAGGGACTGCTGGAGCTGTCTGCTGTGGGCCACTCTGCCATTTAGTCATAGAGATAAATGGATCTAAAATGAGTCTGGAAATGGAAGTGACCTGGCAGTTGACACAGGAGACACATGAAAGCATGTCGGAGGCAGGGGCTCATAAAGGCCTTTGATGACAGAAGCCAGCAAGACCACTGGAATTGCATCAACAACAGACAATTCACACATTTTGTCTACTACTTCAAACCACTCTGTCAATTCCTTATGCCACTGCAAACTGTTAGAGCAAAAAAAAAAAAAAAGAAAGCTCTTTTTCTCTAAACATGAGTATTTGGCCAGAAGCTAAACTAAGGCATCTGATCTCCCAAGACCCCTGTGGAAAGGATACCCACGGGATGCGGGGCAGGTCTGGTGTTACCCAAACACATTATTTCAATGCAGAGGACATAACTTGGGAAGAGGAATTACTCCTAACAGAAGCAATACTTTCTCATCTGCAACCAAGTCTCTACATAAGGAAAACAGAGCTGATTTTTTAGGGGGAATGGATCAGAGGATGCTATGGGAGAAACTGCAGCATTCTTGAGCCTTTGCAAATGGCTTCACTCTGCAGAATATGGATTTAAGCATGACCCTGGGCTCAGAGCAGAGCAAACCACTTGCTTGGCTGCTGCCACCTTCTCCACAGCCCATTGGAAAGCCAGCAGGGAACAAGTGTACCCAGCATGGCTCAGACCTCAGCCACTGAACCACCTTCTGCCTGGTCCCACAGTTGGTTTCAGGTTCTGCTGCTCAGCAGATTTACCCAACATGATGCGTACAGGACTGTACAAAACTGAGAGCAAACCAGGTTCTTCATTTCAGGGATGTTTGTATGCTAAGAAGGGCAGGGAAACATAAATCAGGCCAACAGACCTGCAAAAGCCTGCTCTGTATTCTTTCAATTCTTCTTGCCTCACTTTCTATCGTCTTTTTACCTTCTTTGCACTCCTCTGTTTGAAAAGACATCTAATTGTCACTTGAGATGACAAATATCCTTTGCCTCAATGCTCCTTCCGCAATAATGGATGGTTCCTTTCTGTATCACTCTGCTTGCAAAACTAAGTGATGTCGGCATTTATCACTTCCTAATTTTCATCTTAAATTTTCCTAGCGCTTTTTTTCTTGGCAAAAATGCTTAAAACTCACTGCTCATGCTCTTTATTTTATAAACTGAGGTTTAAACATCATAAATCCTCCAATTAAAAAAAAAACCAAAACAATATATGGTACTGTGGTTATCTTTTACCTTAACCTGCTGGTTTTGCTATTTCCCATAAAATACAAGCACACATTCAGCTCAGCTCTGGAAGGAAAATGAAGCATACCTTATTGATCGAAAAGGTTTGAGACCAAAAGTGCTATTTTAATCATTAGTTTGACAGCCCATGTAACACAAAACAAACATCTGCTCCTGGGTTTTCCACACATGCTAATGCCATTTAAGAGCTACTTGGTTGCTTTTAGGTATGGATTTTCAGTCCTGCTGACCTGAAGTTGTCCATGTTAGAATTAAAAGAAACCAGCAAATATTATTCTTTACAGTGTTTTCATCTGCTTGTTCTGTCTGTTATCACTGCGCTACTGTACTTTGAATCGATCAAGAAAAACACCCTGCTTTCACCAATGATAGTGATTTTTTAACTTTCGTTACCAAAACTGTAACCAAACGTTTCATCCACCATCTGATCATAAAGGAGGTCAAAGACAACCAGCTGTCTCCTACAGCAGAGTTATCAGAGTTTAAGTTGTCTTAACTGAATGAGGGGAAAACAATAACCTCCGGCTCAACAGCATCACCAAAGTTACACTGCTACCTCCTGTGAACTCTCTCAGTACTGTGACCATGTTATAAAGGTGACTTCCTTCTGCAGGAAGAAAACATTTACCTAGAACATGGGGAAAAAATGCCTTTTTAATGTTTTAAGTCTCTTCCCCTCTCCCCTTCCTTTCCTCCTTTAATTTTCATCCATCAATAGAGCAACGACAGCAAAGCAGGAGAAAGCAAACAGAGTGGTATGGTATTTGGTACAGCACAAGCAAAATGTCATTTGCATTGATGATACCTGGGATTTCTTGGCAATCTCCCATATAAAAGCTAGGCAGGGTCAACACTACTTAACCTACAAATCCAAATGAAATAGAATACATTCAATCCATTTGATTTACAGACCTCATAATATCTGACATCACTCATGCTAAAAAGGGTATCTAATTAAATTAATGATTGTTTTAAGTCTGAAGAATTAGCAATCCATACTCTGGGAAAATGGCAACAAAAGGAGAAGATGGAACATTTCCACTGCTGAGAGCTGACCCCTCAGGTTTACCCTTCTGTTTCACAGTACTCAGCTGGGGGGTCCATTGAAGCAACTTCAATTCCAGGAGATTGGGACCATGCACAGCTAACTCATCAGCCTCCCACACCATACCAAGACAGAAATGGACAGCTGTCCTGTGGCAGTGGCAATGACTGAAAAGCCATTATGCAAGCTCATTTCACTCACATCTATAATGAATCGATGTACGATTCTATGAAAACATCTCCATTTCGACAAGTTATTTAAATTAAATATCCCTTACAGTCAATGGAGATAAAGCAGCCTTTCTAGGATATGAGTCATCTGAGCCAGAGATGTATACCTTAAAATAGCAGCATTGTGTCTAAAGCAAGGATCTGTTCCTATCTCTTGATTACGAAGGAAATCTCTGTGAGTAGGCTGAATGTTGAGAGCCATGATTTCATGGGATACTGAAATTTAATCCAACTCAGTGTCCAAGTCGGTCACAACCATTCGAAACAACTTATGAATATGAAATAATTGGTCTAGTTATTCAACCAACTTGGCTCCCAACTTCAGTAAGTGTGCTGGGGAAAAAAAAGTAATGGTAAAATATGATTCAATACATATTCCTACAGCCTCAGCATCCAGTGGACCTCTGCGCTAACAGGGGAGGTCATGGTACACCCAAAATGTTACAGTAAATGATTTCATGGGGAATTACATGGGTCAGAGAAGAAAAGAGCCAAGAAAAGATTTTTACACCTGTCATTCCCTGCACAAAAACTTCAGACAGCCAGAGAAAACACACTACATACCCAGAAAAGACAAGGGAAAGGAGGAAAGAAAAAGCAAAGGGAGATTGTTAGTCTTCTATGAAATACAAGATGATTAAATACTGTCAGGCTATAATCCCTGCTGACAAGCAGAGATGCACGAAAGATATGGGTTGATTAATTGCAAGGAAAAAAGGCTGTGACATGGGCATATGAGGCAGAAACACCAAAAGGAGGGATGTGTTATTTATTTATTTACTGTTAAAGCAAAGGCATTCGCTAATGAAAGGAGAGCCTCACGTCTGGATCTAAAACTTTCAGCCCTACTTCCACAGCACATACTGGGGGGTGGGGGAACACCTCATGGTTGAATTTCCTTTTCATAACAGGAATTTAGGACCTGTGTAAATGGCATCAAAGGACAAGCATCAAAAGGCTGCCTTCAACTCAATGCAATGGCAAGTAGACCAATCACCAAAAGGACTGATGTTGGACACCCCTCAGAAAATGGAGATGAAAATGAAGATTTCCAGAGAGATGCAAACTGAAGGGTTTGAAAAGCCGAAGTGTCGGGAGAGATGCAGTTCAGAGAGTATCAGTATGAAACGAACAACTGTGATTGTTTTCTCCTTTCGCAGGACCACTCAGTAAGTCAGGGCTTTTCTGCGTTATTTGCTGCACTAAGAGAATTCAATCACAGCATTACAATTTGTGTGTGTGTATGTGTGTGTGTGTGTAGCCCCCTGCCCCCAATATAAAGCATGGCATACTTCTGTTTCTAAGAATAAATATTAATCAGAAACTTGCTGCTTTGCTCACAATCATTAGCAATGCACTGGGCACAGCTCTGCCAAGACCGATCTCCTGGGCTTTCTTCACAGGGCTGTGTTCTGAGGCAAAATGTTGTCTGAGACATGGTTCCTATTACACCCAGATAAACCCTGATGAAACTCAATTTCTTGTTCCAACATCCACAATTGACCTGGCATTTGAAAAGCAGTTTCTGTTGTTTAGCAGTTGCTAAATAAATGGGGATTTAATTCTGGGCTGCCTGGAAACTAGTCAGCCTAGGTCTCGTATAGCCCTGCTAAGGTGGGCTTTGGCTTGTGACTTTGGAAAGACATGAAAGAACAACCAAAATAAACAGAATAGAACAACTGGAATCAAAAAAAGGAAAGAACATCTTTGTTCAATGGTACATTTCCAAGATATTCTAGAAAGGAGAATAGCTCATTTGAAAAAATTTATGTTAAAGCTGAAAAGATGCAGGAGATGCTCCCATATTCTGGGGTATGAGAAACCTGACTGAGACAACATCTGCTACTGGCCCAACTTGGATTCTCCAGCAAACTTCCCTGAAGTAAAGCTAGAACTGCTAAGCAATTTTGGCTGCCAACAAACGTATTGTAGTCA
>JAOEHX010028567.1:2500-18578 GCA_025448015.1 Bolborhynchus lineola | reverse complement strand
TGAGTCTCATGCTCTGCCAGGGAGGAGGGGAAGCCAGGAGGAAGCAGACAGGACACCTGACCCAAACTGACCAAAGAGGTATTTCATACCCCAGCAAGTCATGCTTGTTGTTTCGCTTGTCATTATTATTATTGGTGGTAGCAGTAGTGTTTTTGCGTCATACCTTAGTTACTGGATTGTTCTTATCTCAACCTGTAGGAGTTACATTCTTTTGATTCTCCTCCCTATCCCTCCAGAAATGGGGGGAGAAAAGAGGGGGGGCAGTGAGTGAGCGAACTGTATGGCTGAGCTTAAACCACGGCAGAACATATGAGTTATAAACATAAAGTCTTGAAAGGGTTTAAAAAAGGTAAAAAGTAGGCTTTCTGTAAAAAATATTCTAATGCCTATTGTTATTACTGAACATGGATATAAATTTGGGTTTTTAATTCACAAGCTTGCTTGCTTGCTTTCTTGCTTAAAGGCAACCTCTCTGTGACAGAATTCCAGTGTCAGTAAAAGTAAAGAGCATGGGCATAATTTTCTTTATGGATAACATAGTGGGGTTGCAAATGAAGTGATTCCCTATCATTTTGCCTTGTGAATTCCCTCATGCTTGCAGAGATTCTCCTGCTTTCCGTTAATTTATGCAAACTGCAGTTAAACAAATGAGGACATATGAAGATAAGATAGCGTAATGCACCAATATATTTTTGTTGTGATTCTGAGAATTACAGAAAGTAATGGTAGAGCTAATCTGTTATAATTTTTAATTAAATATAATTTGTAATTACAAACTGATATTCCCAATCCAATCTGTCTCATGCTGATATTCCCCTGTGTTTGCTAACAAAAAAGTTACACAGAATAATCTCCATGGCACTACCCATATTCTATCAGTTGTGAGTTACATAATATTTTGATGCTGACTAGCATGCATTTTGGGGAACATGTAACGAAATGTAAATACAAGGCATTAAAAATCAGCAGCTAAAACTAGCAAGTCAAAAAATATAAAGCAGAAGCTTTGTGCCATAAACCTCTTAAAGATCAACATCGAAAAATGTTGAGGCTTTTGTTTTTTAAAACACAGAATTTAAAATATGTAAGCAGGATTCCAAACTTAACACCCGTTCCATTCCTCAGAGCACACCAGAGTCTCTGGAGGATAAAGATGGTCCAGCTCTCAGGCCTACAAAGATTTAATCGTTGTTGCACTTATGCTGTCCAGCCTTTCTGCTTTTTTGGTTTGGGATGGCTTAAGCAGAAGCTTAATTTTAGCAGATATGGATCTGTGAGATGCGTGAGTTCTCTTGGACAACCAGCTGGGGTTTTGTGTAGCAAATACATTGTCTTCCCCTTTTCCTATTTAATAATATATTGACTCCATCTGATATTGTAAAGTCTTTCCTTCTCAGTAAATATCTTGGTGACACATGTATGCTTACTCCTTGGAGGCAACAAAAGGAATGTGTTTTTCCTGGGATAGAGAAGAAAATACACAATTCCTTTCCACTTTGTCGTCACCATTACATGTTGATCCACACCCTGAGACAGGATACCATGGGTAAGGAGAAAAAATACTTCAAATTATTTATTTTCATACTCCTCATTTTGCAGATCTGAATTTTCGTAAGTTCTCTTGTTCTAATTTTTGTCCAATTAAAACACAGTGTGTGAAATTAAAATATCTTGGGTATTTTTATTGGGCCTTTCTTAAGGAAAACATGACCAATTTCCACCTCAAAACTCAGTTTGTAATTCCTTCACAGGAGAAATGTAAAGGCTATAAAAATGGTCTTTGTAGTAGAAATAATCCTTTACTCCCTAGGACAGTGGAACTATAATGTTCATGGATTTATTTTTCTATGTGCTTTGAATCCTTAAATATAGGACTTACAAAAATACATGCAACATACAAGATTTCAGATATCAAAAGACATTGCTCAATTTTTAGCAGACATTTTTCACCTTCTAAGCTGTTTGTATTGGTACTCGAATCCCAGTTTTGGAGGTTTATGTCAAAACCTTTTGCAACAAGCAGTTTACTAGTCTTGTTTTGATCTCAGCATCACAATTATCTATGGAGACCCTGATCTGGTAAAGTACTTTATACATACTTCGAATGTGTCACCTTGTGGGACTCAAATACAATTACAAAAATCTGCCATTTGAAGAGATTGGGGTTTTTTCACTTTTAGCTCATTTTAAGAAGTCATATGTATGAGTGTGATTTAGTAATAGCTTGGTGACTTGGCAACTGCCTCAGTGAGCAGGTGTAACGTTTGTAATGTAAGCATGGAAGATCAGCAGGTGTTCTGCTGGTGATACTTTAAGGAAAGTGGTTTAGATTTGTGGGACATTTTTTCCCAGCTGGATGTAAACACTGGCCTTCACATGTCTCTGATTTAAACCAAATTACTATACTTGAAAAAGGAAAGGCTTTTAAGAAGGGGAAATAGTGTGAGCTAATTTGTGCAGTGTTGATTAGCCAAAAAAGAGGTAGAAGCAAACAATACATTGGAAAAGTATAGATATGATTATTCAATAGAAATTTGAGGAAATTATCCTAGCACAGTCCAAGAGACTAATGATTCCATATTAAGAAAACAGCACAGTGCAGGTCACCTTATTATAAAACAGGATATTACAGAAATGGAGAAGGTGCAGCTGAGGGCAAGGAGAGTGCCACAGCAATACAATGATCTTAGTTATTCAGAAAGGTTAGAGAAACAAGATCCATAGGCTAGGGAAAAGAATTAAGATTGAGATAGAGCCTCAGCGAAGTCTGCCAGTGTTTTCATACAATAGGTATAAAAGCATTGAAGACAATACCTACAAGAGGATATTTGAACTTTCATTAGTAAAAGTGTAGGGTACAAACCAGAGTAAGGGCACAGTCATTTAGATTCATTTGCTCAATATGTAGTAAATAATATGGAGTAGAAGTTATGATAAAATGGGTTTATGTGGTTTAAAATATAGAACCAATTAAATGGATATGAGTTTTCCCCACTTCTGGAAGAACACCTGAACATTTTACAGCACCCCTTACAAGCGTTTTGTGAAGCCTATATGGGCTTATATCTAGCCAAATACACATGTAGATTTGGCTTTTGGATAGGCCAAAAAATGAAATATCAAATGTTACAAAAAAAAAACACAGAGAAAAGTCAAGCAGGAAGGCTTCATGATGGTGCCTGTGTAATTTAACTCCTTCCAAAATAATATTCTGATTTATTCTTTTTTTTCTTTAATTATGTAGCAGAAAATGGAGTACTGCATAAACATTGCATATGAATATAGATTTGCTTGTAAACATCCTGTAGTACTGAGTGAACAATCAAAACCTAAAGCATTGCTCCATTGTCAGTCAAGAAAGGCTATTTTAGTCAGTAAATGTACTGCTGGTTTCATACATTACAACGACTGGGACTTTTATAAATATAAAAACCTTCACATGAATATTGATTGATCTGTATTATTTTCAACACCATTTAGAACTGCAATTGGTACTCAGGCTTTTAGACTGTTTTAAACACATTTATAATTTGGAGCAATGGCAGTCTCTGCTCAATGGAGAATATCCATCAAGGGTGTAGATATGTAATCCTAGAACTAAAGCATCAGTCCCAACGATAAGGGGTATTCAGTAGATTGCTTCAGCATTCCCTTTTCACCAAGCAAGCTACATTCTCTGTCCTTGCTGGATCCCTGATAATTAGTCTCATCTATCTGTAATGTGCTAAAACTACAGGGACTAAGTATGAATTCTGGTATGGAGAGAATATATTTAATTTGTCTTTAAATTTGTAAAATTTTCCTAGTATCATTAATACAAAATGCTTGTTCTATAAAATATGTTTTAAAATGGTAAATTAAATAGTGTTGCATTTAGAGAAAAACATTAGTTAGACTAGCTCATATATTTAGATATTTTGCAATTACTGGCAGGGAAAAAAGCAGATTAAAAAAAAATTGCATTTCATTGTGTGCTTGGAAATTAGGTACCAGAAAGGTGTGGAAGTAGGTCTGAATAAGAGAGAACTCATATGTTTGGGAAGAAAAAGTGATCACTTAAGAGTCCATGGTGTGCATCTGAAAATCCCATTAGAGGCTGTCAAGCTGCATTGGTCAGACAAAAAGAATATGAAATGGGACCAATTAATACCGATACTGTTGAGTGCATGGCAATAGCTTCTACTTCCTGATTTACAAAGAAGAATACAACTGAGTGCAAATGGTTTTGATACATATGCATTTGTGGCTATAAGTCATATTGTGTATAAAGAGATCTAACAACTACAGTGTAGTGATATTAGACCTTGATTCTTAGTCCTGTGTCTTGGATGATACTGCTGCTTCTGCCACTAATCTTTCTGATGACCTTGACCAGATCACTTCTCTTTGTAAATGCTTCATGTACTGGGTTTTGTTATATCTTGTTATATCAACATATCTATATATGTTGTCTATAAGCCTCTACAGTCTTCTGGAGAAACGTTTTTTCATAGTGTTTGTACAGTCTGCAGTAGAATGAGCCTATGATCTTCTCTAGGGAGACTTTAAATACCATAAAATCATGCAAGCACCAGAAGGACCATGGCACAGAAAGGGAGCAAATCAATGGGACCTGGGGGATCAGGGAATTTTGGAGTTTCAAATATACAGTTTCCTTGCACTGAAATAGCTCCTAAACTGATTTAAAATTTGATCTATTTGCTCAGCATGTTTCCATGTCCTTGAAACAATTTATTTGTGATACAACTTATTTGTGATTTTTGTAGATTAGGAACAGAGAGTTTTGACATATTTTTTTCCAAACACTGAATAGTAGGGTCCCTAGTACTACTAAAACCTGACATTCTTGATTCTTAATTAAGGACTAAATAGTACTCTACTTAAATAGAAGTCTGATTTTAAGAGCTGTGGACTCTTCTGCCAGAAAAGTAGTTCAGAGGACTCTATCCTCAGGCACTAGTAAAAAGAAAGGATGAGTCAGTCCTCTTCCAGGCTGACTGGAAGCTTCTCCACCTCCTTTGTTTTCTCCATCTTCTTTATTCTCCATGGTAGGTGGTTGAAATTGCCACTCTGAAGGTCTCAAGGGGCCATTCAGCCAAAGATTATGGAGCCACAGTCTTCATATGTACACTGTGTCCATTGTACAGCGATTTCTGTTGCTGTGCTATAGATTAGGGATGCCTTAGCTAAATAGCAATCTTGTGACAGAAACATGTCCAAAGCAAACTAATGGCTGTTATATTTAAAATGTTCTTCAGCTGCTTTTTAGCCAGTGAGTTCTCCCAGGCAGCTGTCCCACTGTAGTTACAAGGTTGCCTGTCTCTTGGGCAGAAGCCCTGGACACTGCCCTGCAAAATTCCTATGGGATGGCCCCCCAGCCTGGCGGAGCTTTAGGCTGTCACCCAGATGTCTTGGTAACTGAGATTAGACCAAAGCTCTTCTGGAGGGTGTAATTTTAATAACAGGCAAGGAGTCTTTCACTGAGGCAACATATCCCATTTCCTTTTTTTTTTTATCCTCTGTTTTTGGACGGCTACTGTTTCAGGAGGAGAGTTGCCTAGACTTTCGTTTACCAGCCAGTGTTTTCCTACACAGTCTCAGTCATAAGTATTCAGAGAAAGCAAGCCAAATGGAATGAAAACCAGAGTACAAGCAGGGTTATCCCAACAGGTTTTCCCAATATTTATAGCTTCTTCTGTTGACTCATCAATATAATAAGACAAAAGATCATTTTGTTCTTAACTTGTTAATAGAAAAGGGGGGATTTATGTGCTATCTGGTTAAAATATGCTCTAGTATTTATCAGCCAACAGCAACTTTTAAATACTCTACTGAGAAATAGTTTAGTAGACTGAATTTATCTCTGTTACTCAACACTAGAAGTAGCTTAGGAGAGCCTAGAAGCAGTAGAATATGTGAAAGACTAATTTTTGCATTAGCTGGTCTCAGGTGATGATCAGACAGTCTACAAGCACTTTGGTAAAGAAAAATGAAACTGATGACTATATGATCAGACATCATGCTCTTTCTGCTTGACTAGCTAACATTCTATTTTCAGTGCATAAATTCTACATGGTATCCTTTAAAATGCACTCAGAAGCATGTAGCCTTCACTCTTCCCTTTTTCCCCCATGTTTATGGACTGTCTTGATGATTCTAAACAGTTTCTTCCAGCTGAAGTGAAACAAGTTCAGTTTAGAAGAGTTTCACAATGTAGCTCCAGTGTTTCATCAGATAAGTGTTTTATAGCTCACTAGTGAGCATAGTTGTGTATTCCATTTTCTGTCATCAGCATGAACCTATGTTTCACACATGCATGTTATAGCCACAAGTTCTGATGCTCAGAATCTGCACCAACTTATAGCTTTGGCAGTTCATTAAGTTTCTCGCATACACATGAGAACCCATTTACACTTCCAACAGGCAGTCCTTGTTTCTCTGAACAGGTAACTCAGATGAACAACAGTGATTAAAAGCCACATAATCCTGTAGCCTAACCCCAAAAACAGATAAACAGGTTTTTTTTTCACATGTAGTGCTCTCATCTTATAAATGAGGTTGTTTGCCTTGCATATCAAAGAAAACAACAGCACAACTATGAGCACAAGTTCCCAGGCCGTGGGGTGGACCTGCCTGTGTTGACATGAATGCTAATTTTTAGTCTTACTGGGCAGTTAATTGGGTTCAGACTAAAAAATTACTGTCTCTAAGGTGCCATTCTCCATTTCTTGCCCATTCAATGAAGAAGCAGTGTTAATCGCTTTCCAAACTTAAATTAGATATTAGGAAGAAATTCTTTACTCTGAGGGTGGAAAGGCACTGGAACAGGGTGCCCAGATAATCTGTGGCTGCTTCATCCCTGGCAGTGTTCAAGGCCAGGTTGGACGGGGCTTTGAGAAGTCTGGTCTAGTGGCAGGTATCCTGCCCATGGCAGGGGGTTGGAACCAGATGAGCTTTAAGATCCCTTTCAAACTAAACCATTTATGATTCTAATCTTTCTATGGTCTTTCTTATGATTTTTAAATTTCCAAGAAAAACTTAATGGAAGAAATTAATGTTGAGCAACTGAAAAGTTAAAAATGTGACAACCATGAGGTAGTTATGAATACACAGTTAAAAAGTGAATCCCCAATACAATAAATAATACAATTAATAGAACAAAGCTGTGTAATCCAAAGAAAACCAACCACAGCTAATAAAACCCCCCTTTACCTTATCACCAGTTCCAGTGTAGATTTCTCATACGTTTGTGAATGTGTCTTCAATGTCTGCATTTACACAATACTGATTCACTACAACTTGAGGATCTAGATCATGCTCTCTTCCTAATGCTCTAATCACTAGTTTTTTCCTATAGGAGGATACTGTCCCAGTTACATTGGATGCAAAGACTGGAAAAGGTAGAAGGAAAAATGACATGCAGCCTTTGACCACTCATTTCACTGTGCTTAATGTTTTCTTGCCATTCTGCACCTACTTTGCTTTCACTTGGTCTGATTAACTGAATATCACTGGATCAAGAAAAAATCCTTCTGATTTTTTCACTGCATTTTTCAAGCAGAAAATATATTAGCGATAGAATTTCTGTTTGCATGAAAGAGAAAAGAGCTGTTATGATCTCGCTGCACAGTTATATATAGAATGTGCATGCTAATGACTAGGAGATGTTAATTAACATCATACTTTTATTTCACATGAAGATGTGTGAACCTTTCATAAGAAAACTTGTAAGAAAGCAGAATTTGCCTCATGTGTGCGTTTGTTTATTAAAGTGATAGTCAGCAGCTTGCCTAAGTCAAACTAACTTTCAGCACATCTCAAAGCCTTACTGGGCAGGAATTACATCCTTCTTGTCTTCCCCTCACCCCAGCCTCTGCCCCCAGCCTGGCCAGTCAAGATTAGTTTGTATTTTACCTGTTATTAAAATAAGCACCTTTAGAATAAGCAGTTTGAGTGTTGCTCAGGACTCCATCAGCCCCACATACAGGTCAATGAGTCGGCAAATGGCTCTTCTCAGCAGTCAGCAGAAGGCTGCACTGATCAGTAGCCCTGGAAGAGCCAGGGAAGAAAAGCATCAAAATAACTGAAGGAAATAAACCAGTGGGTTGCTGACTCAAATTCAGAGAGTATTTGACAAAGGTGGGCTGTAGAAATCGTTTTTGGTGAGGTTTGCTGCATAGGAAATAAAATTGCCATCTCAGCTCTACTTTGTTCTCACTTCTTGCCTGCTCAAGCTGACTTTGTTTCTGTAATGTCCAGGAAGGGCTTTTCAGAGGCAGATCTGAGAGTCAGCTGGACTGGCTGAGGAAAGGAATTCTTCTCCTTGTGCTTAAGTGTGCAACTGTGTTCGCAATGGGTATTTTAGATGAAATGTGTGGTTCTGCATGCTTGTTTATGCTGTGCTGAAGATCCTGTTATTGCTTTTGTTGGTGGATAATTTCATTTGACAAAGTGCTGTAGATTCATCTTTATGTATGAATTTATGAGTACAGAGTGGGAAGCATAAAAACATAATACAGAACTGAACATGCAGAGTCACAGCACACGAATTACAACATTCAGCAGTTCAAAAATGCCAAGATAGATAATTTTTTCATAGTACCCCTGTGCTTGTAAAGCTTTAGCTTTTGTTCATGATGATAAACATCAGGTAATCAAACTCACTGAAGAACAGATTAAACACTGTTTCAAAACTTGGTTGCATGAGAAAAGACAGTATACTGCTCACATTTAGCCAGTACTCCTGTGAATGTGTGATGTGTTGTCAACATCTGAATTTCCTATTCTAACTTCTGCTGTGGGGCTAAGGAGTAAAATTAAGTTTTTCTCTATGGCCCATCTATGCATGGGCTAAGATAGTGTTGATACAACCAGTCATGGAGCAGGGTGAAATGCTGTCACCTCCCAAATCCTTGATAACACCCAACTAGTTTGAAGAGAAACTTTGGTTTTATAAGTCACTTTATGCTCTCTCTAGCTTTTGGAACACACTGTAATTCTCAGTAACTTACCTAACAGCTATAGAAAAAATTATGAAAAAATAAGCTTTTTTTATTTGAGGATTCTAGCATTTCTTTCCTGAAACATTTTCATGAATATGGTAATACAATGTAAAGAAAGAGCAAAGCAAAAGCTGACAATGTGATTAGATAATGTTTTCTTTTCTTTGTAGGCTCTCAAATAAATATTTCTTCTGGTTCATTGTCTTAATTAATTGGTCCTACTGACTTTACTCATCTTTGAATGCGGCTTCTGATTTTTCCAACCTATGGTGGTCTCAGAGATCTGTCTTTACCTCTCCACTGGACTTTATAGCTTTCTTCTACTATTTGAAATTATTCAATCTGCTGTCTCTTCCCATCTGATTAATTGAACAAGTATTCCACCTCCTGAAAAGGGGAGGAGAGATATGCTAGCTCATATCCATTCTGAATTAATGCTGCAACTGGGCATGCTGTTTTATGATAATTACTAGAAATCAGCACATTAGAATGTCTGTGTTGCACATCAATGAGATAATGTTATTAAAGTATTTCTTACCTTAAAGAACATAAAAGTTGAATTAAATTCTAAAAGGATTACTACTGATTTTGAGTAACATGTATCCACTTCTCAACAATAAAATTGCATTAATTGGCCTGTCAAGCATAAAAATTACCTCACAGTGGAACTTGGAGTGGCTTCTTAAATAACACATACACGGGGAAAAAAAGAAAAAGTCTTGAGATAAGAGCCTTACCAGATTTCAGTTGCTTTACACTTCATAAAGAAAACTTCACATAGGTTCTTCTGTCTCCCCACCCCACCCCCCTTTAAATAAGAGCACATATTTAAATAAAAAAAATGGCAGAAATATAAAGAAAGGCATTTTCCAGAAGAAAATCTACACAGGAATGATTCCATGAAGCCAAACGGAGGGTACAACTGGTGGCTGGAGAACTTCTACCACTGCCCCAGGATTACAGTTCAGGCTGAGGGAATTCCTGTATGCAGCGGCCATAAATGCCACTCCAGCATTTACTGGATCTCATTAACTACCCACGTTTCTGTTTGATATAGAAGTTTACTGGTACGTGATGAATTGTGGGCTCTGCAGTAGTGATGATACTGCAATACCCTCCCTTCACTAAAACACTGGGGGTATTACTAACCTGAGAAAATAAAAACAGGATAAAAATGTGTGTATGACATAAATATTTAATTTCAATGCCTGTCCTATATTCTTGTATAATAAACAAAAAACAATCCTGAAATAAAGTCCATAGATCTGGCTGTTCTGTGAAGTACAGGCTTCCCCTCTACACCACACTGGATCTAACCACTGTACAGGAGAGAAATAATATGACAAAAGGAATCAACAGAAAGACCTTGAAAATCTCAATCTGTTTTTCTTTTCTCAGTACAAGACTTGTTTAAAGACAGGAAAGATGCTACTGCAGTACAAAATGAACCATAAAGCTAGACTGTTGCTTGATCTTGTTTTGATTCCCATCCACACAAAACAAAGTTACTAGCAAGCTACTTTTATATATATATATACACAGATAGATACAGTTGTTAATGCGCACTGTATTAAAAAGGATATAATCTCAGTTTGATAGGGACTAAGGGGAAAAACGAGGTAACATGACAATGTTCATATGGAAAGTGAAATTTCATTTAAAAAATTAAAGCTTACAAGACATTACAGCATAAGTTTGTTTTTGTTTTGTTTTTGTCAGAGATTTACTGTAAAATGTGAACAAAATATCATCAGTACTATAGACTCTGGAAAATACCACCTGAACTCAGCTGTTAGAAATATTCTAGACCTCAGACAGTCTGGAATCCAGAAGAACCTGCTGAAAAGCTGATGACCACACAGTTATTAATAAAAGTGGTATTAAAAAAAGAAATTTTACCTTTTATTTTTGCTTTGGTTTTGATTTGACACAGACAGAAAGAATCTAATGAGAATATTAGCCTTTGATACAGCAATTTAAAATGTTTTTAACCTTACTAATATTTTGTCCCAATTTTCTCACAGGACTTTTGATTTCTGCATTCTGAGCTAAGCTGCTTTGTTTCATTTAGCTGCAGACCATGGCTATACTAGGAGAGGTAAACTTCACTTTGCTCTGTTAGTTGACCTCCTAGCTTAGCTGGCCACATACTACAAGATTGTCTACTTCAGAGGTCTTTAAAAATCTTACTTAAATAAAGAACATTCACTGAAATTATTTAGAACCACACTATGCTTTTGATCTGCATGAATAGTTTCTGCAGATTTTACTGACGTTTCAGGTGTAGGGTGTTAAATTAGACTGTAACAATAATGCACCCCCTATTATTACTGCTTGGTTACTCAATGGACAAAAACTATTATAATTTTTTAACTTCTGAAGCTGTTGATTTTGGGGTCTTTTTCTTTGATTGTGAAAGGTTTCAGGATCTCATATACATGCCCTGATTATCATTTATATTTTCAATGGGACATATGACCAATTTTCCATTGATTCCCCTTGAATTTTCTGCCTTGTAAACATCATAAATCTATAATAAATCTCAGGCCCAGGCTCTGCTGTCCAGTTTGCCACTAAGAAATGACCAGAATACAGTAAAAATACCACTCATCTGCATAGAGATTGCCAGGAGAACACAAAATAAAGAAGTGTCACAGAGAACTTTTCTTCCTTACAGTGAGAAAATAACCTATAGCAGCTTTATCCTCAGGACTGTATCGACAGGGCTGTAGAAGCAACTGAAGGCTGACACAATTTGAGTAATGGGTCCATAATGCCGCATCCTCTGTCTGCATATCACACAGTGATTCACCATGGTCTTCAAACACAGTTGGACTAGTTGAAGTTTTCACTTCCTTCCCACATGCTTGTTAGTGGCTATTTGCAAATGCCGGTTTCTAATGCAACATTTGAGCTTTGAAATATAAATATATATATACACCTTTACTCTTTAAAAAAAAAGTTAAAAAAGGGAAGAATTTTAATGGCACGTATCTACAACCAGATACATCCATTAGGATCAAAAATCTTCCACATGCTTAGACATGGCTTTCATTTGATCTAATAACAGCATCACTCAGCTTCTTAATAAGTAAGCATCCTGGTTAGGATATGTCACTATTTTTCTGCTTTGTGGAAGTGTTGAAGGAAAATATTTTCTAGCATACAGATAGAACTGCTACAACTGCACTGACCTGTATCTACTGTGTGTATTTTGAATTTTTACAAATTTATTTATGGGAAAGTTACATAGAAAGTGTGCTTTTACAGGCATTTATTTAAAGTCAATATACAAGTGCTGTTCTGAGAACTTACTGAAGAGATATTAAAGCATTCTGAGAAATCTGGTCTAGTGGCAGGTGTCCTGGCCCATGGCATGGGGGCTGGAAGACAACCTTTAAGGTTGCTTCCAACCCAAACCATTCTATGATTCTATGATTTAATATGAAGTTCTTCAGACCTAAGTATCTAAAGACCTAATTCTAATATTGATCATGACTTTGAAAGAACCCAACAAACACCACTTCCCTGACATTTTTAAAAAAAGTATCTTTAGACAAGTGAGAGGCACAAGGTAGAGTCTGTTACGTGCTGCTCAACTGTAGCAACTAGCATTTTGAACAAGTCAGTGAGTAGTAGACACACATGCAAATAAATACATGCAGAAATTTTGAGTGGGTAAATCACACAACACAGCTGATTAATTACATTTCCATCCATTGCTTTCCAAAACCAATCATAAAAAAATCCAAACCCAATATAAACAACAAAAACGCCTTATGAGGGATTACTTAAGAATCAAGTTTTCCATTAAATAACACTGTCAAAAAGAAGCTTAATAAATTCTCCTCAGGTTTTTAGTAATGAGCTGTATCTTGCAAAATAACACACACAATGATATGTGCTGTTATTGATGGTTTGGGTTTTTGTTTTGTTTTGTTTTGTTTTTTTTTGGATAAAACTAGGCATGCTTCCTGCATCTCAAGCCCTACATAAGGGAGTCACAGCAAGTTTTAAGGTGGAAGAAGGTTCTTCCCGGAAAGAATAAAACCCCGTGGGTTATAAATGGATCAAAAAGAATTATACCTTTTTTTTATTTATACTCCAGAAACTTAAGCAAGTGAACTAAATGGTTTCATATACATTTTTACATCCATTAGCAGTGAAAACACTGATCACGCATCAATTCTATAGTAAAATGTACATCCTTTTTTTGCTAAGTATGCCAAATTTAATTGAGAAAACCCCTCCAGAGTGATTTAATTCTTGAAATAACAAGGGCAAAATGAGCTGGTTAATAGCTTTAGAGCAATAATAAAGCCACCCTTCCAGAATGCACATTATTGGTAGAGTGTGCAGGCAAAATAATAACAATGGTAAAAAAAAAAAAAAAAAAATACCTACATTGTGAATGCCCAATTTGAGGACATCTGTAAATCAGCCTATGGAGGACCCAGAACATTTGAGTCTAGGCTGGTTTATTCTACGCGCAGTTCAGTAGCTCTGATCCTAGCTGACTGTGCCTGGATTCCCTAATCACAAAGAAAGAAATGCATTCTTATGAAGTTAATCAGCTGTAGACACAGAATGCTGATGACAGTTTCCCCATCTCTGCTTTATCTAAAGAAAACCCAGTTAGTGGTAATTCTACCAAATACTTGTAACATTCACATGAAACTTTAATTGATTTTCAAACAGTAAAACTGTGCCATGAATTCAACCACACAGAATATAAGCCTTAAGCCCACTAGGTTTAAGCAATTGTGACTTTGTAGACTAAAACTATGTAAAATAAAATCTGATAACTCCCTGGTGTTAGAGGTAGACAGTTTTCTTTCAAATCCTAGGTTTGGTCCTTTATTTTATTCAGCAGTGAAAGCCATGAATACAGAACGAATAACAGCTGTTACAATTCTCAACCATGACTTCTAACGTCAGAGAATTCAAGGTATGAACACAGTACACGGTAATGAAAAGTATCAAAATTAGTTTACCTCAAAAAAGATAAATAAAACAGGATAAATAAAACACCAATACATAAACAGATGTTTGTGCTAGAGTTAAAATTTGCTGTATACAAAAGATCATAATCCCCGTCCTCGGCTTATGATAGAAGCAAGAATACATGAGCCATTTAAATTGTCAGACATTATGCTTTATAAGGTATGCACAGAAGTTCAAGCAATAAATACATACATTAGTTCAAAGCCTTACAATAGCTACGCAAAGCAGATGCAGAAAAGCAGATTTGCTATTACTAGCAAGCAATGATATAAGAGTAAAAATTCATGAAATGCATTAAAGCAACATTTTTCTTAGAAAAAGTCTGGTCATTTATGGGTCCACCAACATTTTTACATAATATGCACAATTATCAAAATACAGACCAAGCATCTCAGAAAACTCCAAAAAACCTAAAATCTATTTTCAAAGCAATTGCAGTTTTGGAGGTTTTTCTGGTATAATGTGCAAGCAGCTATTTTTTTTTAAATTGTATTTATATAAAACCCATGCAAAACTCTACAGGTATATGCATTCTGTGGCTGAGACTTCCTTTCAAAAGTTTTGTAACTGAGGTATGCATACTTTAGCATTGTAGTCTTAGGCCACCTTCCTGATGGTAACAATTACCACATTTACTTCCAGTCCATCAAAGTCTCTTGTACATGTACTCAAAACACCCATCATTCCCTTTCAGGTATTCCCCACATCAGAATCTTTGACGACTGACTGACTGAAAACAACCGCTTACAAGGTGGGTCCTTCTCTTGATGTTATTAATGTTGTAATTAAGCTTTCTGTTGATTATGACCCAAAGACAAACATAATGAAAAGTAGCAGTTACTGTGACGTTCTCACAATTCATGCAATCTGCCATAATTGTTCTAATTTCTTTTGCTTTTGTTTTTTTTTTTTTTTCTTTTTTTTTTTTTCTTTTGCAGAGGTAGAAGCTTTCAGAAAGCCTTTTGGGTAAGTGGGAAAACCCTTTCGAAAGCCGTTATGTCCTTTTATTTGGCATGATAGATGACTGTGTATATCTTTAAGTCTATTTGCTGACTTCAGCAAAGAATAAATGATGAGCTTAGTTTGCAAGAACCAGGACCATCACATGGAACTGGTACATATGTTAAGCTCTAGCAGCCACCTTCTGTCAAAAACTGTTTGTAAAGCAATAACCATAATCAGGTTATGAGGTCCCTTGGTTGGGGGAAAAAGTATTATCAAGACTTGGCACAGCACATGAAAAGCAACACGTAAAGTTTCTAGGTTTTAAGCAAACATCTGACTATGCTATTTTCAACTACACCATAACGCATTATCATATTTTTGGGTTTGGAGTTGTCAAGAAAACCAGCATTCCAACAATTTGGCCTGTGCAAGTCTTCCAAAGGGAGTGTATTGTTAGTGTTAATATCCCGTATAAGCAGAGGCAGAATTATATGTAACTTTGGTTTGACTGAAAATAAATACCATGGACTACAATTGCTATATCTTTGCTTTCAGTGTAAAAACTCACCTAGATCACTTTAAATCAATATGAAATTAATTTTTGGCTTTACTAGACCTTTTATGTTTGGTTCCTACTTTTTTTTTTTTTTTCATTATAACTTAAGACTATAAAAAATAGTACACAACAAAGATTAAGACCATACAAGACATCTTCTAACAACATGTATTCACCACAGAAAAAAACAGACTGAATGGGAAAAAAATAAAACATAATGTATTATATATAACAATATGCAATCTGCATTTGCATCAAGTACATCATTATTTTGGTCAGTGATCCACATTTGTTGCTTTCTATCATAACTTCCACTGCAGACTTTGTTCTCACCTCTGTCTTAAATGAAAGCAAATCTTCACTGCATTTAGATTGACTTTTGGCCTCAGAAGATTACACTGTGACTTAATCAACTTTTTTTCATATTTGTTTCTTTGTATAGGGCTAAATGAAAAGATCCCAGAGGTCATCAGAAAACAGCAGGTAGTTCATGGAAAGGTTCCTTTGTACTAATTAAAGTTACAGAAGGCTGACCAAAGCATGTGGCTGCTTCTGTCGTTGAGCTATTGGC
>JAOEHX010028560.1:30384-52658 GCA_025448015.1 Bolborhynchus lineola | reverse complement strand
CCAACACCCCCAAGTTCTTCTCTGCAGGGCTGCTCTGAATCTCTTCTCTGCCCAACCTGTAGCTGTGCCTGGGATTGTTCTGACCCAGGTGTAGGACCTTGCACTTGTCATGGTTCAAATTCATCAGGTTGGCATCAGCCTACCTCACAAGAGTGTCAAGGTCCCTCTGGATGGCATTCCTTCCCTCCAGCGTATCGACCGAACCATCATCATCTCATCAAACAGAGTCTGGTGACTTATTTCTGTTTTTTTTTAATTCTGTTTCTGTTGTTACTTTTCTAAAACTAGCTCCCTTTTTTCTTTTGTATTTGCTTTACATCTAACGTTATTACATTTTGTTTCAGCTGGTGGGCTTCATCTATGCCTGTTATGTTGTGAAATGTATTACTGAAGAAGAGGACAGCTGTAAGTACTAAAGCTTTATTACATACAAAATGAATTCTTTTTTTTTTTTTTAAATCACCCTCCACACACACCATAGTGATTTTTGCTGACTTTAACCTAAATGCTTTATTGTACTGTAACCAGAACATGCTTTCTGTCTATCCTTCTGGATCTAAAGTTTGTGAATGCCTGAAAGACAAAGGAGTGGTAAAATACAGCTTAAAAAACATAGTCCTAAATTTTTTTTCCTCACAGCTTCAGACATAAAAAATATTAGAATCCAAAATTGTAAATACAAGCTTTGGGTTTATTTCCTTATTCCATGTTGTTATTAATTATCTTCACAGTAATTGGTTACCACTGAGGCTATAGCTCTTCTGTGTTGACTTGTGTGTTGGCTTGTAAAAGCATTTCTGGCCAAAAACAGCCTTAGTTCCTTTCAGGACCTTCATTTATGAGAGGTGAAACTGTGATGCTCCTCTTTGCTCCTGCTGCTCCCAGGGTACCCCAAGGTACAATTACAAAGAGTGAAATGATTTTATATAGACATGCATTTGTGTTTCTTCTGTTTATTTTTATCAATAGAAGCCTGTTGAGTTGAATTTGCTCTTATTACATGCTATGAAGTCAAGTCATTTCATTTTTTCTCTGTTCTAAACTTTGTTTTTTAAAAATGACCATGGCAGCATTTCAGTATATCTTGGGATTCATACTAAAGCACTTTAGAAACAAGTATCAGAATTGCATGTAACTTTGATAAAATATACATGATTCCTAGAGAGAGGTCTGCAATAGGAAGCTGAAGAGTTTTTACTTGATTGAGAGCACTGCTAAGGCTGGTGGGGGTTTCTTTCTCCTGCATAGAAAATAGCTGCAACCCTATAATCTATTGGCAATACAGTGCCACTGGGAGCAGTCAAGGGGAGACATAATGCTGGAATCAAACCACATTTCAGAGGTCTTTCTGATTATGCTTGTTTCAGTTGTTTTTTTGTTTCTGTGGAGGCAAGGAAGGCGTAAGAGTAAAAAAGGTTTGGAACAGGCATGTGGAGTAGAGGTATGTCACAAATAAATTTCGTCTTTTTAGGGAAGGAGCCAGTCATATGTACTTTCCTCTACTTTCTCCTTAAGTGCATTCACTAACCACAGAGATGGGGGATAGTGACTCCTTGTTGCCAAAATGAAATCCTGTTTAATACTATTTTGCCCTCTCTTCCATGGGCTTAAATCTTTTTTTCACTCTTCTTTAATGCTTTAGGGAATGATGTTAGTAAAAAGCAAGGAAGGGACTTGGCTCACCAAGAGAAATTTCTTGTGCATATATCAGAGGACGTTTAAAAGACTTCTCCTGTGGTCTGTAAAGCCACATTCCTGGCAGCAAAGTGCCATGGCCAATATGGTATTGTTTTGTGCCCACTGCAGCAGGAGCTCGCTGTTGTTCAGAAGCCACAGACTGTCATGCGTTGAAACTGTTCTTGCTGTTGTCTTGTTGTTTTAAGGCTTTTATTACTTAGTACATCTCAGACAGGCCTTCACTTCTAGCAAAAGAACCATCTTCCCTCCCTCTGAGGTACCAGAGTGAATCCCCACCCACTGCAATATAGCCAACGCAAGCTCAAGCACTGCCGCGTCACCTCTAGTGAAGTCTGGAAGCATGGCTGGGGGAAGAGAAAAAGGGAACTACAATGGCCGGTTTGTCCCAACACTGTAGTAATACTCAGATCAGATTTGGCCTCTCAAGAGTTTTGTAAAATTAAAGCAGCTTTAATTTCTACTGAAAGGCTGCATGTAGCAGAAAGTAAGAATTATTCTACTTCTCTCTCTGTTCAGCCATCCACTCTGACATGTGCCAAGCACTCTCTGTGACAGCCAGGGCCAATGGTCCATACAAATACCCACTGCTCAGGTTAAATTTTACATTCTTTTCTTTCCATTTAGATCATTTTCTCACTTTTTCTCTCCTGTTTGGCAACACACCCATATATCCTACTTCTCTGAGAAGTAATATATCCCTTATGAATGCCATGTTATTTACTGTTTATACTCCAGAGGAAGATGCCTAAGCATAACTTCCTCAGTACATTCACAGGTGGAGTCATCATGTAGACCAAGTGAGTGAGAAGGAGAAAAACTTTCAGGAGAAGTGGAATATATCCCAGAGACATTGCTAGAGCTTCCTGTATATGCAAGTCTTTGGTCTGAGATCATTTCAGGTCCCCTAGATGCGTTTCTCTTCCCATAGTCTTTTTTTCCACTTTTCCAGGCCCTCACCCCTGCATGCTGCTGTGGAGTAAGCTGTGTGGCACAAAGGAATGAAGGCACCCCTCCTGCCCACAGTGTACTTCCTCCCCCAGATTTGATAGACATCTAGCGTAGCAGAAGAAAATCTTTACTCTGCTGCCCACCAAGCCCTGCCTAGTGTCTATACCGTACCTGGTAAGGAGTGTTTGACAGCTGGTGCTCCCTCTGTGTGCTAAAGGTGTGTCAGCTGTGAAAGATCCTCTGATAAAGCCAGTCACCACAAAGCAACCCTCCCACAACACTGTTGTGCTTTCCCAGCTGCTGAAGTACTCTATGAAGAGTAACAGAGAGACTGCCATCTTCTTACCCACCTTACATTCACAGACATCACAGGAGAAATCTAGATCTCTGGTTTTCAGGACAAGTCATGCCTGTAAAAATGAGATCTGTCACTGCCAGTGAGGACCATAAGGATAACCATATTGGGTAACATCAAAAGGACAGTTAGCTACAAGTCCTATCTGATGAAACAGAGACACTAATAAAAGCCTTTCTGATGAGGCAGTGTCAACAGAAAAAAACTGTTGCTTCTCACAATGAGTGTGGTGAACACCCATACACTCAATTCCATTTCTTCTGCTTTACTAATGAGCCACAGCAGTCCAGAAGGGGAGCAAAAGAGGCAGAAATGCTGAGCCTGGCAGGTGCGGGTAGCAAGGTATAAGACTAGAGAAAAAGTTATGCACCATCCGAGAGCCAAACATGCACATATTCCTTATTTTAACCATAGCAACTTATCAACACCACTCCAGAGCAGAGAAGGTGCCTCATCTTTTGTTGGCACTTAGCCTCATCTGTAGAAACATAATCAAGTTCCTCTTAAGCTGCTTCAGCTGAATTAGCTTTGCTCTCAGAGTAATAGAAACAAGCTAAAAGAATTACTATTTCTCCATTCTTTACGCAGATTTTAAGAGGACAAATTACCAAGGGTAGAATTAAGCAACCATTTCACTAAGATTAACCTGCTCTAACCTCACTAAAGGATTAGAAATGGAACAATACAACGATCAAATCAGGGTCATAACTGGGCCTGAATCAGCAAGTCTAGAGGTTTTAATTACTCACACACCAAATAAATCCAGCAGCAGCTTCTCTAAGTCAAAGCTCAAGTCCACACTACCTTATCTGCTTTAGGTTTAATTCTGCATCAAGCATTAAAAGAGCAGCTGCTTTCCCTCCAGATACAGTACCAAGCAGTGCTCTAACTGGGTGCACCAGTGCTGAACTTCAGTACCCATCTCCAAGGGTCACATAAGGGTGGCTTTTCCCCAGCTACTTCTCTTGGTGGTGGTTTGTTGCTCCTAAAGGTCACTTCTGCATCTTGTTCCCTGTGGCTGTGCAGGGAGAAGGAACTCTGAGGCTTGGAGCACTTTGGGTCCCCGTCTGGGAGAGATGAGGCAGGACAAGTTCCCAGCAGCGCTGCAGCCAACTCAGGGCTCTCCTTTTCACTATTGACCCTGGTATGCCCAAGCCATTGTCATTCTTATCCCATTACCATTATTAGCTGCAGCAATTAAAAATAAAATATGAAAATGTCACCAACAATCATTACTTGAAGGCATTCAATGGCTGTAAACTTATCAGAGCTCCTTATTGGTTTTCCAAAACCATATTAGGTCTGTTTTTCAAAGACTGCACATTATTTTTAATAGGATTGAAATGTTCTTTTAATGTGCATTTCGTCACTAGCAGTTTGGCTCCCTGCTATAAGCTGTTACTGCCAAAGTAAAAGAAAATTCAGTGGGTTTTTTTAAATGCTTTTAAATATGCAAGTATTTTGTGGAAAATCCTGAAATGGAGACAATACAGCAGCATCCTCCTGGGGCTTTTTGTCTGTAAGCAATTAAAAAAGAAACCTGGGTTACTGAAGTGGAATTTTGCACTCCCTCACAGGTTCTGTTGAGGGAAAGGAGACTGGCTTATTATTAGAAGGACAGGTGTGGCTTTGAAGGAACCCCAGTCTAGAAAATATCACCAGTGTGTCCCACAGTGAAATCCTAACCCAGAAGGCCCCTTGCAAACCCAGACAGGGAGAAGAAACAACATTTACCCACCATATCACAATGGCAAGGCAATCAAGAGAATAAATATGGCCTGTCTGACTGTTCCCTGAGTACTATAAGGTACTATCTCATGCTACCAAGGATCCAACTTGCACATATACGATCTTCTTTTCTCTTAGAATTGTTTCCAAGCAAACTGCAAAGCAAAAGACATTGCAAGTGGGTTAAGTAGTATTTGGCTGCATATTTCCTTGAGCCCAGCTTTTGGGCATGTCTGGCACAAAAATAAAGAGCTAGATAAGCCTTTAAAACTATTTCAGACACACAGACCTCCCCCCACCTCTCCACCACCATCACCACCCATAAAAACTTAAATTCAAGGTTCTATTTGAATTCCTGAAAATGTTTGGGAAAACAATATCCCAGACAGGGGATATCTACTGGTGAGCAGTACAGCATAGCAATTATGGGCCAATAAACTCGGTGCCAAACAACAATACAGTCTTGAATCCTAGGCCTGACCTGGAAAGGTGATGACAAAGATTTTTTTTTAATAGACAATATTGAATTCATATAGATGTGAGAGATGTGAAATATTGACAGACATATGGGATAGGTAGAAAAGCCTTTTATTTTTAGCTGTGTTAGAGGCTGCCTTCCACTTTTGTTCAGGATATTTAACCTCTCCGTATTCCCGTTTCCTATATTAATAATGGGAAATAATGACAGGGACAATAACAGGCATGTTGCTTCATAAATTTGAGCTTCTGGGATGAAAGGTACTATTGAAGTGTGGAGTATGCTCAGGTATTACTTTATTTCTGTACCAGATGCTTTTCACAATCTGCTTAGCAAGACCTTACAGAGAAATAATACCTTGGCTTCCATCCCTGCTAAAAAAACCTCTAAAACAAAGGCACAGAGAAACCAGTAGCAAGCATCCAGCTATTAATTCTGCTTCTTTATTCCCCTTCCCATTTTCTGGTGAATGTGACTTTTAATCCTGAGACTACTTGAGCAAGAGAAAGATAGGAAGGAATCAGAAACTAAGGCTGAGGGAGGTGGCTGAAGATAACTGCAACCATCTTTTTGCAGTCGAGGCTGGACTTGAATGCATCTCTGGAAGTTGTCATCCTGGTAAGCCTGGCAGGTCTCTTCTTCCCAGCTGAAAGGTGACACCACAGCAGCAGTGTAAGCTGCAGCCCTATCGATGCTGCATTACATGTTACACTTGTGTAAGACAAGGTAGGAGGTACCATGTCTATCCAGCCCCATATCCAATATCCAGTAATGATGAACATCCGGTGTTTACTTCCTTATCTGCGGTATTTGTCACGTAGGCATATAAGAACACAGCAAGTCTGTGGTTCCCAGAAAATCCTGACAGTAATTTATCATTCAAGGACTTCCTTAGCAGGAAGTGGTCTCCCTGTATTTTTTTTTTCCCCACAATGTTTTTATATTCTTTATAAGTGAGTGGACACTTACAAGTATCCACTTACATTTGAACCAAGGAAGTTTGTATGCAGCAGCCTCCCAAGAGGAGTTACAGCACCTCATCTACACATTTGGTTAGGTTTGCACCTACTGTTGTGTATCCTGCATCTTTCTCTGGAAAACATCAGCTATTCCATCTTCACCTTTTCCATGCTGCTGCAGATGGCATTCATCTCACACACCTACAGCTGCATGTAATTAGGCCTACAGTTTAAATTAACAATCGAGATTTCCACCACAGTCAATAGAAGCAGGAGATAACTCCAAAGAGCAGTTTGCCCCATCTGTGGTAGACAGCTCCTCACAACAGAGTGAATCACTGGTCTGACTTGTTTGGTTAATGCCAAGGGCAGTCTGCAGAGGCAACACAGCAGCAAATAAGAATAGAAACAAATACAACCCAATATTTAAAACAGTTGTTCTCCAACTGTTGAACAGGTAATTTATGAATGAGAGTGAACATGCTACAAAAGCTGAAGCTACAGCTGGTTTTTGTTCAGCTGTGTTCTCCAATTTACAGCCTGTGGCTAAATTAGAAGGTTTTTTCCAATTATTGGTATCATTTAGTGCAGAGACTGCTATGTGAACTAAGTAAACTAAGGGAGGGAAATGGGTTTCCTTTGGTTGTCAGGTTGCTGATGAAAGCATGGAGGGAAAGAAGCCTTTGAAATTCCATGGTACTGCCTCATGCTTGCCGTCCTGAAGAGAGCTGCCTTGGAAAACTGCAGTATCACAAGGAACATCTAGGAAATTTCCTGAGATGCCTTTACAATATCAATCTTTTGCACATATCAATAGCTGGTTCCTCTATCATTATTTCCAGTCATGTTCTGTCTTGGAGTGGACCTTTTGCAGAGCAGAATGCTGGTGCTGTGTCTCATCCTCACCACTGCAGAGCACAAGCACTCTGCATCCA
The DNA here is from genome assembly GCA_025448015.1 of Bolborhynchus lineola. Lineage (NCBI taxonomy): Eukaryota > Metazoa > Chordata > Aves > Psittaciformes > Psittacidae > Bolborhynchus > Bolborhynchus lineola. The sequence goes on along the minus strand of JAOEHX010028560.1, from coordinate 45,557 downwards.
CAAGGTGTGCTTAATTGGATCAAAAGCACACGCTGAAGATATCTGACCTGCAGAGTGCAAGGCTGAAGTGCAGGAGGGAAGCCCTATGGTGTGAAGATATGACAAGTGAAACCAGCTGCATTTGATATGCAAATGGACCTGAGCAGTCCAAGGTGTCATAAGGCTTGGCAGACATTACACAGCCTGGTCTGTGATCATTTGGCACTGCACTGCGGAGACAGAAACAAACTTAAAGCTCCAAGGAGGTGCAGTTTGTTTAAATAATATCAAATAATTAGTCTGAAGGCAAAATCAGTGATGGCATTTTATAATTACAATTAATTTAAAGGTTAATTTCCTTTGGTGCTAAAATCTTATTTAAAACATTTACCAGGAAAGGAAATTAGGATGTTACTATCTAGATGCATAGAATGCTTCTGGGAATCCATGCCTATTATCACTAGAAAATTAGGTTAAACTCAAAGTGGGAATTTCAATTCATTTTAGTGTATAATAGATGGTGGTCAGGGCCTTGAGTCAGAAGGGTTGCTTAGGGTAGACTGTATGATTAGCATTTTCTTTGTTTGTGGGATTAATTGCAAATGTTTCCAACAAAAGGGCTGAGTTTATACATGAACAATCTTGACATGAAAAGAAAATTGGTTATGGATTGCTGCCTTCATAGCTAATGAAGTTGATGTTCAAGGAATGCCTAGGAGACAGGACATGGTATGAGGCAAATATATAAATAAAAACACACAGGAGGGAAAATGGTGGTGTTGCTGGCTCCATCTATGATAATTTCTCTTCTCCTTCACTGTCTTTGCTACCACTCCCCTTGCATCCATCACTGCCTCCTGTGGGGATTGTCAACCTCAAGTTTAAAAATGTCTAAATAATGTAAAAATTAAAGTAATGTAAAGCTTGAAGGAAGTAACATTTCCGTTTCAGCAGCTCATCACAATGGGATGCTGCTTAATAAAATCAATGCATTGTAACAGCCAGGGAGATTTACTTACCTTGCATCACTTTTTCTTTTAACTATTCAACACACATTTTATCTTTTCAAAAAAGACATGCTGCAGAAGTGTTGGAAAAGATCTGCATATGTGATAGGGAATGAAAAGTGAACACCACTCTTATGAACAAGGACGTATTTCATACCAACACAGTCTGAAAATGTTACTTGTCATGAATTAATTGTTTCAGGAGAAGAACACAAAGTCCAGATCATGAAACAGAGTCTCACACAGTTGCTTCAAACCAGTAGCAGAAATGAGGTAGTAACTAGTGATGGTTCTGACAATGAAAGCTGCAGATGATTTGAAGAAACATCTAGGTTGTTGCTGCAGCTGAAGAGGACATGGTCTTGCTGGCCACTGAAATGTTTCAACATTTAAAAATAAAACTCATATTCAAAATCAGGAAAAATTACCAAAATCTGACAATCTTCACAAGCTGAAACTTGCATAGGAAAGGATTTCAAGCAGACTGTTATGTTTTGGTGAAAGATTCTGTTTCAATGCCAGTGTTTATTGCTACTTTACACTGAATGTGGAGGGCAGAGGGAGAGCAGCTTGGATCACATCAAGCACAGGCAGAGGAGCAGCCCGCACGTGACCATGCGGGGCTGCTAGCCACATTTCCCACCCCGGTTTCCCAGCCTCTGAGGGCAGCGGGTTGCCTCTTTGAGGGCTGAGCCAAAATGAGCTAGTGGAACACCACAAGTCCTGGCCAGTCAAACTCAGTCCAGACTGATAATCAGCAACATTTTGGCGGGGATCAGTGTTGAGCTGCTGCGAGTGGAATAGACTCATTAACCGTTTCCAGCAACCCTGAAAAGGACACCTGCCCACCACCATAGCATCTTCCCTGCTGACGTGGTCAACATGAGCTCCCCATGGTTTCCTACATGCCTGGAACATAGCTTTGTACTAAATTATTCTTAGCAGCATCTCTTCTGTTAAAGTTTTCTCTGTTACTTTTCTTTCAAATAGGTCTTTATTAGCACTGGATTGTTAACTTCCATAGATTTGAGCCTTAATTCTCCACTTTGTTGCACCTACTAATGACTCTTTTTCTAATTTATTAGTGTAGTGGTCACACTTGGAGGCCAGTGCCCCAGGCATTTTCTTTTTCCTCCTTTTTATTTTTTTTCCTGTCTTTATTGCTTGCCCACAGCAATGATCTGGCTAAGAACATTTTTTCCTAATGATTCATCTGATAACTTCTATGATAATTCAGTCTACCATATATTTTCTTTAATTCTTAGAATGATTTGTCCATCAAAAATATTGCAGGGCTAATTTTTTTAATTTTTTTTTTCTGGCTCTGTATTCAAGATGAAAATTTGAAAGCAAATGGCTATTACCCAGCAGTGTCCAGGTCCATCCAGTTTAAACAAATAATATATTCTTCAGACTGCTAATGTTCTCATAGCTATGTGGAGGTCTTTTACACACCCTTTACTGAGCATTGGACAAGCCCCACTACAAGCTTGGACGGGGGTCAAGAGGCAGTCTACCTGATGGCAATCTTTTTTCCAGGTCTGTAAGTTTGACAGATGGCTTGCTGCATTTATCAGATACAAAAGGAAGTGCTGATTATATCAATCCCATATTTGTCATTGCTGCAGCTATGCTCTAGCCCTTTCCTACTGGCCTCTGGCTCTTATTCTTGCCTGCCCTAGCCTTGGTCCCTGTTTCTTCCTTCAGCTGCTAAAGCCTTGCCTGTGCTTCTCAGCCCTTGCTTGGTTACTCCTGGTTGCTTTCATCATTGATCCTTTCTGCTCAGCCATGACCCTAGTTGACCTGATTCCTGCTTGCAAGCCCTGCCTTACTGAAGGCTTTGCTCCAGAGCATTGTATTCTTCATGTCCTGCCCTGAGGTTCTGCCACTGACCAGACTACTTCTCCATCTGGGAATACAACCAGAAGCTGGGCTTAAATTGAATGCAATATATGCATCCCTGCTTGGTCTAATTAGAGGGAGTAACAGTCTGTTATCCTTGTCAGGACCTCTGAATGGGTAGTGACACTAGGTGATGATTATCAGTTTTCACAAACCTGCACACCCTCTCAGTCCTACATCTTGACTCAGAAGAGCTGATCAAAGAATTACGCAGGGGCCCAGCATCGACAAAGACAGAAGAGGCTGTAAGCCCTTATCCAACAAAAATCATGACAGGAGAAGAAGCAGCTGAAGGAAAAGCGCCTCTAAAGCAAAAAATCACAGAATAAGTTTGATTATTGTAACAGTAAGCAGCATAGAAATAGTGGCAGTGCAGCAGAATCTGAGGTGAGAAACTCCACCAAACTTTGTGTAGGGATTTCCCATTGCTGCTCCTGTGGCCATTATAGGGCTCAGAAGTGCCATGAGGTTATGGATTAAAAATCTGAGGTTTTGGGTTCACCTTGCAAATGGTTGAGCTCAGAGAGCTTACAAGCCATTACTATTTGGCAGAAATGCAGTTCATTGCACTGCAAGAATCAGACTGGGTGTCCAAACTTTACACCATTTCTGAGCCATCCTGTGCAATAGGGAAGGCACAGCCTCACATTCTGGCAGATGCCATCCTTCCACCTGCTTTCCAGATGCTTGGCTCTATCAAGTTTTACAAGTCTACTAAATCACTGTGCTCTCATCACAAAGACCGATAGCATTTCATTATCATTGTAAACAAACTTTATTGCGATTGTAGTCAAGCAAACCTCCTTCTGTGTGCTATATTGTGGAATAGCCACCAGGCCAAGCTCACAGCATAAAAAGGCAACAGCATTGAAGTGTTTGGAAGTTCCTTCACCAAACAGCTAGGTGGGTAGCAGTATTCTGGCAAAGCTGCAGAACCAAGGGTGTCCCCATATGTTCTTTTGCATTTTTTTCCCACATGTCATTTCCCAAGTTATTAAAACCAATCCTGATTTTACTCCCCTCCATTTTTTTTCTCAGTTTGGCTCGTGTTTCACTATCAGCATTTGTGCACAATTCTGTCTTGTCTTACATACTCACTTCTGCATCAACAGTGCCTCCCAAGCTGTTATTAGGTGTTTGCCATCAGTTTGTTTGCCATTTCTTCTGTCTCCCACCTACACGAGCAGTAGAGTGTCTTGCTGTGTTTATGAAGTTTAATCACACCACTTCTGAGGCCTGAGTTCAGGGGGCCAGAGCCAGTGTACACAAATTTAAGACCTGACATGTCAGATGAAGCAGATGTACATCATGTGTTCTCTCTCTTCTATAGAACATGGGAAATATTTTCAGTCATGACATCAAGAATCATCCATGTGCACATGCACATACCCTTCCCTGGTCATTCACACTTTTTAAATGGTACCATCTTTATCATGCGTAATTGTGAGTTTTTAGTGTTCTTTTAGTGCTTTAGATTCATGAATGTATTTAAGGACTACCATGATGCCAAGCACTATATGAACATGAATGAACACCAGCCCTGATTCTTGGGCACTGCAATCTAAGTGTTAGACAACAGGCAATTAGTAATTGATGGGTACAGACAGAAAGTGAGCACAAAGAAACTATGAGCAAATATTATTCACTGTGGTAGACCGGAGTATAAGGGCATTGGCGAACTGATTACTGCCAATAGAACAAAGAAGAGTTTAGGGAAAATAATGAGAACTATTTGTGAATACATTCTCACAAGGGGAGAAAATGTTTGGAAATTTTACAAGTGTGGGAGGTGAAGCTGGCAGCATGGGGTCAGAATTTAGCTTTTAGAACTGTAAGGAGGAGAGATTGTTGTGGAGTGTCCACAAAAGGCTTTACGTGTAGAAAGATTTAGCTTCTACTTGATTTAATATAGAAGGTTAAATCAGCAGCAGGATTCAAAGAAGAGTAACCTAGCAAAAAAGATGAATCCTGCAGCTTTTGTCTCCTAAATTCCACACTTGGTGAGTTTAAAAAAAAAAAAAAAAAAAGGAGCAATTATGGTGTTTGACACTGAGAGCCCTTGGTAAATGTTGTAGCTGTGTCAACAGATAAAAAAGTCATCTTCTTCAATATGCAAAAATAAGCTTTGGAAATTTGTGCACAGCCCAAACCAAAGCTGACATCCAACTTATACCTTCAAGTGACAGGCTTGAGGATACAAGTGCCATTGTTCACCATGAGAGGTAGCAAAGAAGTTTAGGGACGAGTGGCTAAGGTATAAGTTTTAGTCATGCTGACCTGGAACTGATGTTTAATTATCCACCGGTAAATATCACAGAGAGAAGCTGAGATTTCAGTTTGTATAGAAGGAGCAGGGTGAGCACAAGCCAGGTAATCTGTGACACCCCAGAGAGCTGCCGATGGCAGGACTTCCATTTGCAAGTACAATTACCCAATTTACAGGAAGCAGATGTTACTGCTCATGGGACTATGGCAGCATCCTGGAATGAGAACCAGCAAGAAAGGTGATGAATGATGTGAGGAGGAAGGTGAGCCCCTACAGAGGAGACAGCAGGGGCCAGAGAGGCAAAGGTTTCAGGAAAAAGAGAGCAGCATCTGTGTGAAAGGTGGTAGGATGACAGTAGAGAGGGCTGTGTGCACTGGGTTACTAATACCCCAGTTTGGACAGGAAGAGGTAATCTGTCTGCAGTTCCAGTTGCATGCAAGGGACAGAACACAAGATGGGAGAAAATCTTCTACAAAGATGAAAGAAAGTAGCTCCTGAAAGTGTTTGGAGCCATCAGGGGAGAGAGAGAGTGGGAATGAGACAAGAAGGGATAAGGGTGGGGATTATTTTTTTATTAAAGGAATTTATGTGTATTTGTATTGGGAGGGAATTGCAAAAAAAAAAAAAAGCAATCAAGAGAAAGAGTCTGTCACCAGGGCAAGCAGAAGTTTTATGGAACAAAATTCTTGTAACTGCAGTAAGAGAGAAGAGGAAACGAATGGCAAAAGAAGTGAAAAAGGCTGGCAAGCTGAAGAAAGGAGGACTAAATTATCAGTTTGGTCTTAGAAGAATTGGAAGAGATGGAGTGCAGAGAAACAGCTGGAGATGGAAGGAGGGAAGTGGATGAGGAGTTGATGGGGGTGTCTGGGATGGAACTAATAATGCTGGAGGAGCCATTCTATTTCATCAGGCAGATGAACAAAATAAGGGAGGAGAGAGGAATCAGTGGTAAAAGTCACCCTCTTTACTATTAATTGAGGAATGATCAAATAAGAAATGAGAAATTTGGTAAAAATTACTACAAAAGACATTTTCACTTTTAAAGAAGGAGCCTCAGGCAGGAAGCAGATGTGGTGATGAAGGCAGGGTTGACTGCTGGCAGTAGATTCACCATTATGAGAGGCAGGGCTTCATGCATCTGGCATAGGGATAAGCTTCTCAGCCCACAAACAGTAGTAGCAAAGAAACAAAGTAAGGAGAGGGTCTGAAAGAAGTCAGGAAGTCATCCATGCTGCAGGTCACAGGTTGGCCAAGTGCATGACTATTTCCTAACCATTCTCTTTCTTTTGCTTTACAGATAAAGCCACTCATCCTTCTTCCCATTCCTAAACTCTACATGCTTTCATATTTAGCCTGTCTATCTTGCATGTCTACAAAAATGCAAGGAAAGACAGTGTCAGTCACATGTCTATACACATATGCCCTAAATGACTACTTGGGTCAGATCCTAAACTAATGTAGATTATCATTGCTTCAATGAAGTCACTGAAGCTATAAACATATATATTAGCTGAGAATCTGAATCTTTGTGCTTCAGTATTTGTATCTTACAGAGCAAGATTTCTGTAAGTAGAATAGTGTATAGTCTTCTGATTTCTATTTAGTAGCTTTTCTTTTGGTTTCTACAGGAAGATGTTACTGCTTTTATTCTGTATTGTTTCCTTTCTCTTTGTCCATCTGTTGATTTCATTAGCTTCAGTGTTTCTCACTGCCCATTTTCTAGAAAGTCCCATATGCTAATGAGATCTTTTTTGTGCATCCCAGTTTAATGGTCCCTCTATAGACCACAAAATTCCAGAAATGAAAAATGATAAACCCATTTATGCTTCTCATTCTGTCCTTATATACACCACAGACAGTAGGGACTGTGACTGTGAGCAGAGGCTGAAACTTCACATCACTGTGGGTGCTTAGTAATAGAAAATATATCTCTATTTTGATTCATATCTTCAGTCTCTGTCAAAGTTGTAACCACAGTCATATGCCTGACAAGCCCCTTAACACTAGCAAAGGAAGAAAACACTCCAGCTAGATTTCTATAATGCATTTTACAGATAAATAGTACTGCTGGTATCATATTCAAGTCCAGCTCAGATAAAAAGCATCTCAGCACCTAATATTTCAAAGATGTATTTGGTCTGTGTGTCCAGGTTTTGGTAGCAAAGGTGAGCTATAGGAGTGACTTCTGTTAGGAAGAAGCTTCTCCTGTGTCCAGTAGAGCCAGTGCCAGCGGGCTCCAAGTCAGATGCACCACTGGCCAAGGCTGAGCCCCTGTCCTTATCTTGAACCACAAACCTTTTGTTATTTTCTCTCTCCCCGGTCCAGCTGAGGAGAGGAGTAACAGAGTGGGCGCCTGGCATCCAGCAAGGGTCAACCCATCGCAAAAGGAATGGGATTCCATGTTTATTTGTATTTGCACGTGTGCTGTTAATAAAGCATAACATGACAAAAGAGCCACTTCTAATAACAGTGACATGTAAGATGAATGTAAAATAGAATAGTCAAAAATGTGTTTGATGGATGAGGTTAAGGGTGGAGGCCTCTGCAGTGATTCAACTAATGAGCCTTGTTTTATTCATCTCGTGTTACTGCTGCCAGGAATGTATCAGTCGTACGACAATTTTAGTGACCTTTCAGGCACAGCCAGGATAAAATGCCTGCAGAAAGGGCAGCATTTTGCATGTTTAAGAAACTAGCTCCGAGTCCACAGGGAGCTTTTAGCCCAGTCTGGGCACCACAGGTTTTGCAGTGATGAGAAACTGTCACCATCCAGAAACCTTGCTACAAAGAAATTACTGAAATCCTTTTGTATTGGAGTTCACTTTCTATTACCTACATTTACCTACCTTGCAAAGTTTGTTGTTGCATGTAAGAAGCCATTGTATGCCTACAACAAGGTCACAGTAGTACTTTCTGCCCTAACATCATTTGGTTACACACATGGGAAGTTCTACAGTCAGCTGAACACAGACATGTCTCTACAAGCTTGCCTTGTTTGCACTTGACAATCTGACTTTTTAACAGTCTGTGTTTACTCTGTGCAACAGGGAATGGAGACAAATCATGCAGAGATACTCGGCATGCATCTTTCATGCCCACACAAACTTCTTTTACTCAAACAAATGCTAACACACTGGTTTAGCTTTCTGAAAACATCCCTAAAATCATCTGTGAGACCTTTTGCCCTGCGACTGCAAAACAGGGTGTCTGTGCCTGCAGCCTTCTAATAATGGTTTAGCGGTTGCTTGAAGGATCTTAGGAAGTGCACAGGAAATGCAAAGCTGGACAAATGCATATGAGCAACATCCATAATGTGACATGATTGACACCAGTGAGACACTCAGACCAACACAGGTATTTTCTGACTTGTAGTGTTAGAGGTCAAGAATGACAAAACCCAGAAAACTGGTCAAGAGAACAACAAACCTTAGCTACAGCAAAAATGTCTGTTCTCTTTGCTGCAGTCTTTGTATTTGAATAAAACAGGTTTATTTCCTTCCAGACTAGCTCTTCAATCAACAATATTCCTGCAGTGAATTCTTTGTTCTGTTCCTGTAAACTTAGCATGCTTCCAAAGGCATAACCACATTGTAATAAAGTTATTCTGACGGCTACAAACAATAAGTAGGAACCAAGAAATTGCATTTATCTTGATTTTAGCAAGATTTTAACCCTATGAAAGGTTTGTGAGCAAGCCAGGGAAATACTGTCCATATGCAGTCATCATAGGTTGTGTGCAGAATTGTTTAAAACTCTATTTGAAACCTACTTATCAACCAGTCAGGATGACATTTCAGATGGGATCCCACTAGGACCTTGGCTAAAGAATTCTCCTCATTATTTTTGCTAACAGCAAGGATGATCAAGGAGAGAATATTTGGAAAAATTTCAGATGGAACAAGACTGGGAGGGGTCCAACCACTTGTGAAGATAGGATTAGAGGTAAAAATGATCTTGAGAAGTGGCTTGAAGTCAAGAAGATGAAATTCAGTACAGACAAGTGCAAAAGAACTCCTGTGGAGAAGAATCAATCAAGTGTCTTCAGATAAAATATGGACTACTTGGATAGACTGCAGTTAGTGTAAAAACATAAAAATAAAGATCTGGTTATTAAGCATTTGTATGATGTTGTTGAAAAGGAGAAACTAAAAAAAAAAATAAAATGCAGAAAACCCATCATGTTAGTTCAAGTAATGCACACAAGACCTACATGGCAGTTGTTCCAGTCAGTCCTGATTTCTGCACTCCACTGTAAGAAAAACAAATAGACTGAAGAAGGATTGTCAGGCTTGGAAATGTAGAGGCTTGAAAACATGCACTGAGAAAAATTTGAAAGAATTACGTATGCATAAATCTGGAAAAGATGGATAGCATGAAAATACTTTTTGAAAATGCTTAAAAGTAGTTGTAAAAAAAAAAAAACCCTTCATTTGTCTTTATATCCATGGGGACAAAAGGCCAAAATGTAGAAAGTAGTTAATTTGCAGGAAATTACATTTAAATTAGATATTAGGAAGTTAGACTCAGGGAAAGGCACCACAGAGAGACTATAGAACCTTCTTCATTACAGATGTCAGGAATTAATTTAGTAACACATCATTCTGGGATAGGAGTATATGTAATGCTACCATAGAGCACAGAACGGGCAAAATTATTTCTGCAGGGGCCATTCTTGCCAGGGAAGAAGGTGGATGACAGGTTCAGCATGTCTGTGATTGCAGCGCAGACATATTGTAGCAGTCCAGTCTACTGTTTTGGTAGCTCTTTGCTTGCAAAATGAATATTGGACAGAGGGGTACAAGAATTTGATTTTGTAACATGTCTGGAATGCCTGTGACTGCATGATAAATGTGGTTAAGCATGACCCGTATTGAGGGGTACCTTAGGATAAAATAACCTCATAAATACAATTTTTAAGGAATCCAAACACTGTGAAAGTTCTCAAACCAATAGTGATAAATTTACATTTCATTATTTTATGTGAATGTTATTGCGTTTTAGGTCCAGAAGAAGCTGTCCTCTGTCAAAGAACCTTTTCTGGAATTTTTGCTTTTAATGTGCACAGAGCCAGTCTGTCAGTAACAGTGCTTTGACCTGTGAAAAACACACATATCTGAACTCTTTGGCCCTTTTTTATCCAAGTAAAGTCAAATTCATGTCTGCTACATAAGAAGCAATATTTCAGGGATGAGAACTATTCACAGATAACCTCAAAAAGCCAATAGTTGGGTCTCCCAATGCAAAGGAAGCAAAGGGTTCACTTTTACCTGTGTAAAGAAAGTGTTATAGCAGAGAAACAGGGGTCTCAGGCTAAGATGAGATTGAATAGCCCTGGAAATTGTTTAAAATAAACATGGGGAACTGTCAGTGGTGTGAATTAATGAGTAACTGCCATCCTACAACCTTCCTGCAGACCTCCAGCACCCTGAGACAAAAGCTGGTTTCCTCAGATCTGTGACCCCTCATCTCTGAAGCTCAGACAAATTGTTCCAACCGTCTGTTCATGCATTTCATCCCAAATGTCAAAGCAGGGAATCAGAGAAACTTTTGTCTCTCAAAGTCAGATAAGTGTGCTCTCTCCTCTACATCACTGAGCCAAGTATGACAGCAAGCCAGAGAGAGTAATCACAGTCAGAAACAATGCATTCATGCCAGTTCATAAATGGGTTTCAGCATTTGTAGTATATGTTGGTTGTATAGTATATAGTATATACTATATGTAGTATATAGTTGGTTTGTACTCCAGTGAGGTGTTCTACTTGAAAAAAGAGGGTTGTGTGGATATTTCTGATAGACAGAGGACTGTTTTAAAACCCTTATTGTCTTCCTGTGATTTTAAAATTAATTTGATTTTAAAATTTAAAGACTAACTTTGCCTTTCTCTACTTTTTTACCCCTATTCTGCATCTCCACAATTAGCTGGTCTAATTTTAACAGATTAATAAAGGGCCCATCAAAAACTAATTTGTGTGCTGGGTGGTTCTTGAATCACAGTGCCTGTCACTTCTGAAAAGGTATTTCTAATGAAAGCAATTTTCCCCTTTCAGTTGATTTCATAGGTGGATTTGACTCTTACGGCTATCAAGGTCCACAGAAGACATCTCATTTACAGCTACAGCCCATGTATATGTAAGTACTTCTGAGATATTCTGCAGAGTGACAGGCTAATATTAAAGGATCATTAAGCTGAAAGATGACGTGACTTAAAAATTCAGAATAGGCAGGAGCCTTTTTGATAGACTGAATTCAAGCTACACTTAAGAACCAACATTACACTTCTGTTGAATTATAATGATTTCTTAGGGCAGGATATAATGTGTCACAGTTGTTTAAATAACATCCAGCTCTTACCTGACTTCCTCCATTTTCATTCCACTCAAAGGCAATGGGAATTTGGTGTAGTAAAAAACAGTCAGATCTGACAAAACTTGGTTGCAAAGAAGTGGGTTTTATTAAGATTTATTGAAATTTCAGCAACTTGGTAATTTAGGAGAAGTATTTAGCATTTGTCTTACCAGTGCATCAGCTCACTGAGGCACCTTTGTGCCTCATTTTCAGTCTCCACATTAAAAAAAGAAGAAAAAAAAAAAGCCACAAATGTAACAACAGCTGCCTTTTTTAAAACCAGTTCAAATAGTAAACAGTATTTTACTTAACCAGTGAGTGACAACTCCATTCACTGCCTAGAGTGCAGCTTGATATATTTGAGGATTAAATGGCTAATCAAATCTCAGCACATACACACAGCTGGAGTACATTCATACTAGCGCTAGCACCCAACCATAGACCAGTCCAAGAATAATAATCTCCAAATATTTCTTGTACTGATGCCAACTTCAATTCAGAACAGTCCTGACAGCCCAGATAAATCTTACCTTACTGCCACAGCCTTTTGAAATGCTCTTTATTTACCGTCACTGGCCTACATGGTAAAAGCACAGCATGGAACAGCTCAGAAGGGGTCAACATTTACTTTGTTCCTTTGTTTCTTTGTTAAATATCTCTTTTGAGGAAAAGAGCTAAATACAGGCAAAAAATATCCATCCCAACATACACTTCTATTCACCTTCAAGTGTGTCTTCTGACCAGCGGAAGCGAGTCTGCTAATGGATTAGTGGATTTTTGCATGGAAATGGCGTTTAATCCTTTATCAGTGGTACAATCAATTCTGTGGTAGTGTTTAGGATTGGGCCCTTTGGGCGCTTTTCTAGGAGCTTTCTAATAATCTCAAATTACAATAGTGCCTATCTCCAATGCCATCCTTATTTCAGTTTCCCATCTGTCTGTGCTCAAGTAAAGATTTTTCACCTGCACTTCTGGCACAGTGTTGTGAATTTAGAAAATGTTATTTCCTTCCTGAAATTATGTGCAGCTCCTAGGTACTTAGAATAATTCTAATTTGATTTCTTTCTCAGTATAACATACCTTGTCATCAATAAATGGAGCCCTCTAGCTGAGATATTATTCCATTCTCCTTATGCTCTCGGTGTTCCTTCCAGAAGAGCGGATTGCATTTACTGACTGTCTTCATACTGGCTGGAAAGAAAGATAGACCTGTGGGGAAAAAAAAGAAAAAAGGCAATATTATAAAGCTAGTAGTTGGCATGAAGAGATACATGATTAATCCGTGTAGACTGTGTGCTGCCTTATTTCAATGCTGCATTCTCATGGGAGTATAGGTGATTTCACTGTCTTAACTGAGAGACAGAAATCAGTATGTGATCTGATGTTTTGTCCAGCCAACCTACAAAAGTATTGCTATGTCTCAGCCAAGTCAAACAAAGGCACTTCATGTTTCCTTCTGACTGTATAGTATTTGACAAGGTTCTCTAGAATTGCTACAGTCTGTCCTTAGGAGACTTTTACAGCATTTAGTAATACCTTTCTGTTATTTACAGATGAGGCACAGCAGGAACACATGCATATGTATTCACACTGCAGTTGCTCTGTAATGCAGGCAGACCATTAGGTACTGGAGTGACAGATTTGAATCTGCTTGTAGCACTATTTACAGCAATATCACATACTAGAAATCAAAACACACTTATATGATAACAGCAGGCCATACTTGATGTTTTAAAGCTTTAGTTGCTAGGAGGAGGGGTTTGGTTCCCTAGAGATCTTGTTCACCAAAGAACTATTCAGGCTCCTACTGAATGCAACTTGTGGAGCTCTGTGTTCATAAGAGAAATAGGAGGTAGTTGCCTTTCAATCATTTGGTTACTAACTATATATCTCTTACCATTGTCTGTGGTATTGTAGTACCTATAGGTGAGCTAGGCATGCTACAAAGTGAAGGAGAACATACAGCCTCAGCTTTGAAGAGCTTACCAAAACAGTATCAGCTTCTAATGATTGAATGGATTCTGTCAAAATGTAAATTTCAACTTGTATTTCAGTAATAAGCACAAAGAACCCCCCCATGCATCTACCAGATTGATTCATATACAGAACTATTACAAATTGAAGACATACAGAGTTGTGTGGTAGGTCTGTTATCACCCACATACTGCTTACTGATGTGAATTGATTTAATGGATTGCAATGACAGAATTCCATCAACACAAACTTCTATTTCAGTTCAAGACAGACAGACTTATAACCAAGTGACTTAAATGAATTTTAACTGCTTTATACATGCAGTGTTTAATTATTATAAACAGTAACATGTTCAAATTTAAACAGGGGAAGTTTAGATTGGATATAAGGAAGAAATTCTTTACTGTAAGGGTGGTGAGGCACTGGAATGCGTTGCCCAGGGAAGTTGTGAATGCTCCATCACTNNNGTGGCATGGTTTAGTGGGAGGTGTCCCTGCCTATGGCAGGGGGGTTGGAACTAGATGATCTTAAGGTCCTTTCCAACACTACACTATTCTATGATTCTATGATTATCCTGGAGGAATGCTGGGTTTAGTAATTGCTAACTGTTAACACACAGTATTTGGTAACCAGTTTCCTCCTGTATGCTAGTTAGCACTTCATTTTGTTAATTTGGAGGTTATACTGAACCTACACAAACTTACATATTCAATTAAATAATTATATTGATTTACTCAGGCTCCTCATGTTTACATTTCTACTGCATCAGTACTTTTTATCTGAAGAATTACTACTTCTTCTTTGTGATATCAATCAAGCTCTACTTATAAGAGCATTCCAATTCCATTTAAATACATACTGTACACTTTAGTGGAATTTTATGAGTTATGCAAAACTACCATGAATGAACAGGATAACCAAGGAAAAAAAGGAATCTATTTATGAAAAAGAAGCATCATCTGTAGGCAGTGAATTGATGTGACTATCTTGCCTACTGTTTCCTTAAAACATTTAAAATTATTAGATTCAGGCTCACTTTATTTCTTTTCTCTGTATTTTAGGCTTTGAATTCCAATCACAACTCTCCACATTATCTCTCTCAATTTCACATTTAATTTAAATCAGGTTACTTTAAAGAGAAATCCATATCCAATTTAAAATTATGTTTTAAATAAAACACTGGTGTTTTGGGGAAGAATTCTTGTAATGACATTTATGTTACAAATGGCTTTTTCTTACTATTTAAGCGCTAGCAGTGTGCTCCATGCCGTACAAGCCAAGCAGCCTAGACAGCCCCTTCAAAACGAATACGCTTTTTAAACAGAATGGGAGAGAACTGGTGCTCATGTGCCTTCTTGCAGCATGGCCAAAGCTGATGTACTAAAAAGCAGCTTCCTGCTATTTGGTGTGAGAGATGTCAGTGCTCATTTCCAGACCACAGGACAAGAACACAATAAGAAGGTGGAAATCAATTGTCAAGAGAAAATTCTGCTCTTGGAAGGAGGCTGAGGAAGGTGACTAAGCACTCCAAAGCACTGATTCTGCTGCACATGAAAAAACACAGTTATAGCTGTGGAGCAAGACTGCACTGCATGATTACTGTTCTAAAAACAGTTGGAAGGGGGGAGGGAGGGGAAAGAGATTTTTCTTTACATTTTTCACAGTAAACTTGTTTGCCCAAGAAAAGAAGAAATGAAGCC
>JAOEHX010028560.1:18642-30208 GCA_025448015.1 Bolborhynchus lineola | reverse complement strand
ACACACACACCTACATGCACACTGACCCCTTTATATATGTGTTTGTAGATATATATATGCCCACTTACGTGTATTCTGCTACACATTATTGGTAGACATTGCTTTTCACTAAAAGGCACTTAACAATAATTTCTGGCTAATGAGATCCTACCTTTCATCAAGTGTGAGAAGCATTTCAGGTCAATAACTAGAGAACAGAGGGGGTTAGGAGGGGTTAATGTATTTGCCATAGTGCTTGGTCCTGTCTTTTCTCCTAGTCATGGTCTCCTAGTCTAAGATTGTGGGTATTTGTCTAGATGATTGCACGTACTGAATCATAGATCAACTAGGTTGGAAAGACCTTCAAGATCAAGTCCAGCCATTACCCCAACACTAAACCATGTCATTGAGAGTGTCATCTACATCTTTTTTGAACACTTCCAGGGATGGTGACTCCACCACTTCCCTGGGAAGCCTGTTCCAATGCCTGATCACCCTCTCTGTGAGGGTGAACATTTTTTCTAAGACTCAATCTAAACCTTCCCTGGCACAACTTGAGGCCATTTCTTCTTGTCCTATCTCTTGTTACTTGGGAGAAAATGCCAGCCACCTCCTTGCTGTGTTGGTAGTTTAGAGAGCAATAAAGCCCCCCCTGGGCCTTCTCTTCTTCACACTAAAACCCTCCAGGTCCCTCAGCCATTTGTCATAAGTCTCGTGCTCCAGGCTCTTCTCCAGCTTTGTTGCCCTTCTCTGGACCTGCTCCAGCACCTCAGTGTCTTTGTTGCATGGAGGAGCCCAGAACTGAACAAAGGGCTCGAGGTGCAGCCTCACCAGTGCTGAGTACAGGGAGATGACCACTGTCTTGGCCCTGCTGGCCACACTATTTCTGATAGAGGCCAGGATGATGTTGGCCTTCTTGGCTGCCTGGGCACAAGCTGGCTCGTGTTCAGCCAGGTGTTAACCAACACCACTAGGTCCTTTTCTGTTGAGCAGCTTTCCAGCCACTTTTCCCAAAGCCTGGGGCATTTCACGGGGTTGTTGTGGCCCACGCGCAGGACCCAACACTGAGCCTTGTTAAACCTCATACCATTGGCCTATGGACCCAGCCTGTGCAGATCCCTCTGTAGAGCCCTTAAAGTACTGAGCCTGAAGATACTACCTACTTTACCATTCACTTTAAGTATAAATGGAACATATACAAGACACAAAAAAATGGCACCTAGAGTGTAACCACTGTGATACTCAGCAAGTTCATGCAGTCCAAATCTGCTGCATTATTACTTCCTCAGGTCTGTGGGATTCAGACAGTATGTGCAAAATTTAATTTAAGAAAACTACCAGCTAAGCCTTGCCTCACAGCCAACAACATCTTGTTTGGTTTAGACTGCAAGCTGGCATTACAAAACACAGGTTTGGGACTCCACTGTTCAGGTGTATGGGGCTATGGCACTTGCACATGCACTCTGCTTTTCAACTGACCCTCAAGTGGTTTTCTGTAGCACCTGTGATTCAGTCCTTTTGTCCTCATACTGTGTCACTTCTTGCTTTTACAAAACCAGGTACATTTCCGATGGATTATTATAGGTCAAGTCATCTTCCAGTTGACCCACAGATGTATAGTTCTGACTATAATTAAATATTACTACTGCTTAGAACAGTTTAGAAAACCTGTGCTGGCTTCTCTGACAATGTTCCAAAGAAAGCCAGGCAACCACCTGAGCAAACGCTTTGTTATTCTGTCCTCTTTATTCCATGTGTAGCTGAACTGCTACTGGTTGGTGGCTTATACTTGCTTACAAAAGGGCACAAGAGCAACAGGGCAGTGATCAGACATGTATGAAATGGATAATTATCTTTCTGTCTTCCCTCTAGGTCAAAGTAAACATGAGAACTACTCAACACGGCCTAAAGGACCTGTCAAAGAAACTGTTTCAGGATGGCCTCCTGGTTCTTCAAAGAGCAAAAAATTACCCAGTTTTTGTGCTAAAATATATATATATAGAAGAGCTGATTGAACAGTGAGACACCAGAAATCTTCAGCCCCTCTTTCTAACAGGTACTAAGGATGATGCCTCAGACCTACCTTGGACCTCCTGCCTCCCAGCACCATAGGAGCAGAGCAAAGGTGTTGGTGCAATCTTCTGGGTCTTCCCTACCCTGGCTACCACCAGTGTGGCCCATCTGGATTGAGACAAGAACCCAGCCCACTTGGTGCTTTTGGAGCCCCCTCTGCACTCCTGGCCATGTCGAGTCTCCTTAGTCAACACGACACTAAAAATACCAGGATGACCTTGCAACAGAAGTCAATAGTCAGCGCATTGTTTGCCCTGAAGGCTGTACAGTTCATACTTGCCTTAACCCAACTGCATTGCACATCAGAGAAACTCGTGCAAGCTTTCTGAAGTAACATGCTGCTGTTAATTCTGAACGATTTCTAAGTCAGTGGTTTTCTTCTGTTCGGTTTTGTTTTGTTTTCATGTCAGGGAATAAGGCTCTGTTGCTCCACAGCTCCAGGGCGATCAAGTAGAAAACTGCCAGCTATCTGAGAAGTGCTTTACTTTTGAGACTCCACAGTGGTCAAGAAATAAACAGTTTATAATGGTTAACAGTTAAAAAAAATAAATAAATAAAGGAAATGAGACCTTTTGGGGGCCAGGGTGGGGAAAGGGGTACCATAAACTAATAACTGAACCTACTGGAAATAGGCAGCAGAAACAATGCTTCTTAATCCCGCTGTTTTTATTTATCGCACTTTAGGTGCTTTTATAGCTATCCCTAAATGTCTCTTACTAACTAGAGAGACATCTGCAGATTTCTATCAGCAAAGGCCAACTGAATATGTACTAACTACGTTTACTCTTTTATATCTAATTTCAACTGAAAATTCTCTGTAAGTGAGCTTTTTTTTTTTCCTAATTGCACCATAAGGGATCCATATATATTATTTTTTTGTTTCAGTTGGGGAGGGCAGGGAGGGACTAGTTGAGTTGAAGAAATGTTTGAGACCTTTTTGTGGTATATTTGGGGGATCTGTTGTGTGTTAGAATGTGTATTTTATCTTCCTGTATTATTGTGGCTGAAAAAAAATCCTGTGCTGTTACGTAGTTGGCAACAAGATGCCTTTGGGAATTTTGCTAGTAGGTCAATGTGTATATGAAATACTCTGAACTCCTAGGAACATATGTTTTGTTCTACATCTAATCTGTATGTTCAAGCACTTAGGTGGCTTTCATTAGGAAAACCCCAATATTTTGCTCAGGCTTTTCAGAAACTTGGATTGTCATTGTTTCTTTGCTCAGACCTTGCACAGGTAAACACACACAGCTGCCACACCTGAGGTGACCACGCAGCTTTTGAGGGAAAGAGGGAAGGTCAGCGCTTGGAAAGGCTTGAGATGCTCTGAGCAACTCCCTTTTCCTTGCTGGTCAAACCCTCACACCCGCACAGCTCCCAGGATCCCAAGGCCTGTGCGCTCAAACCACTCATCCATCCCTGTACAAAGCAGTGCCCTTTGCTGTGTCTGCATGGATGTACAGTGTCACAAGCAGCAACTCTGGACAATGACAGAGGAACAGGCATTCACCATTGAAAACAAGATATGGGACAGGTTCAGGAACTATACTTACATTTATTCAGCGAGATTTTTATATATATATTTGTAAGTGTGTGTGTGTGTGTGTGTATGTCTATGTATATAAAATACATGGGAATAGCTATGACAGGGGCTGCATAACCCAGGAAGTTTCTGGCAAAGCTGGCCACGGGCTCCAGCCCCAGATCCTGCTAGGGATTTTCTGTGTGAATTAGTTAGGCTGGTCCCTAGGTGTGATCCCTTACAGCATTCATTGCTGATTTGCATCTCAAATTTAACTTTTCAGACTTGGGTACCTGAAAATCCGAGTTTGTTCTGGGTAGAGCTGTTTTTCACCCCCTGAAAAATCTGCAGCCTCCAAGTGCCAGGCTGAAATTTCCCGTAACTTGGAAAAGTTTCAAAAGTTTCTACTTTTATGTAGTATGGAATATAGCAGATGTGTAGTAATAAACACAATGTAGAGGCTTAAATGGAACAAAAATGTCATAACAGGGTATTTTAGCTTTCCCTGTGTGCCAGTTAATCAAAATCATATTTCTATAAAAATCATTTTTTAAGGTGAAAAGAAACCAATTTAGGCACCAAAGCAGCAATACAATTTTCAGAAAGTAATTTTTCTTACCTTTCAGTGATTTCCCTTCGGAATGACAGGTACCAGTAGTTAGCAATTTTAGAATTCACAGAATTTACTGAAGTGTCTACATGTAGCTTTCAGGCCTGATTTTAATCTAAAAAATTTTGGCCTTAATTTCTCTGTGTCTTAGTTTTCCCACCTATAAAACGGGAATAATATGTGCCTCACAGGCTTATTGTGAGGTCTGAATTGTTAATGTTTGTAAAGTGCTTAGGAAATAGGAAGCACATCTAACTATTAAGGATTACAATATAAATGCGTATTCATGTTACATATAGAGTAGATATACACACACTAACATACACACAGTATACATATATATACATATACATACCTGTATGAAGTTGGTATTCATAACCCTGCTTAAGTTGCAGTTAGAGCACCACCATTAAAAAAAAATTAGGACTGTTGACTACTAAAAGAAATGATTAGTGGACAGATCTCTTCTGGAAGCAGTTTAGAGCACAGTAATGTGAGAATACCTGGATTACATTTTTGATTTGTACAGCTGTATCCTCCTCAAAATCCAGTAAAGAATGTTATTTTTCTAGGCTGGGCTTTTGTTATTAACTTAAATATTCAGAAGGCAAGAGATGCAATCCAAATGTGTCTTTTTTTTTTTCTTTTCTTTTGGCATTTGTTAATTCTGAATGTATTTTTAACAAAAGTGATTTTTTTGACTTACTAGTGTAATTTGCATTTAAAAAAAAAATAAATGGAAAAAATACAGGTTTCCAAGCTATTCATGCCCCCCTGCTGCTATTCACAACTTACAGGAAACTTAGAATTACTATTCCAAACTGAGCAACAATGCAGGATAAAGAATCTTATTACATTTACATGAAGAAAATCCCGATCTGTGCACTGCATGAATGTGACAGCACTGAATAGAAATCGCCAGGTCATGACACCATTTTAACTCTGTCATAGGTAGCAGGCATTTTCATTATCACTGACACCAAAATGTTTCTTTTACAAGGCTGACTGCAATAGACTCTTCACTACAGATAATAGGGGTTTTTTGCACACTCATCAGGAATTTTAAGCCTATGATAGGTTTACAGTTTCCAAGAGTGTAAAGTATTGCGAAAGTAATCCTTGTTAAAGAAGGAGCTATGTAACATGGGTATTTCCACAGCATTAATATTCTTTTATATGCTGTACATTGTCCCTACATTGAAAGGATGAAATCCTGTCATTGAAATGGTGAAATCCTGTCTTAGGCAACATCTTTATAAAGCTCACATACATTGACAACTTGCCTGAGGTCATTTAATAAAGGCACAGCAGAAGAGTATACTTTTTTGAGATACTCAGTCATGCTCTCCTAAGACAATTCCTTAGAAAGAGAATTCATTAGTCATTAGGATTTTTTATGCCACAGTTACAGGGCAAGTGATACTCTTCAGTCAGCTAAGGAGAAATGGCTTGTGCTCCACTTGCTTAATTTAAGTCCTCAGCTGCCATACAGCATTTTGATAAAGGCTAGTGTGGTATTTATTGATACCTGGATGTCTCCAGATTGGAGTGGCTGTCAACTCAGTGTCTAAAGGTTTTAATCACATGCATTCTCACCCTTCATCTGAGCACATTGATAGTAGGCAAAGCAAAAACTCCATACACCATGAAACCTTCCAACTTGTAATATATTCATTTCCAGTCCTGTTTTATTTTCAAATGCAATTACTCACAGGATGAGGATTTTTCTCACAAAGATGGAAAGACTCATGAATAGTCTATGTGTATGTGTTGCTTTCTTTCTACCCATGAGTCTCTTTAGCATAGCTGAGATGACATAGCATAGACTTTTTGAGTTTGCTTTCTAGTTACTCTGAAGCTGGCTATTTCCCAGTGCATGTGGATTGGCAACAGATACTAAAGGTGAGCCAGGTTTTCTTGAAGAACCAATACATAGAAATACTGCAGACAGTACTGTGTCTGACAGTACTGTCTCTCTGAGAGAGACGTAGGCAGTTGTTATGCTAATCAGTCTGCTTCAAGCTTTGTGCAATATTAAATCTAATTACCATTCATAAAAGAAACTGCCCTTTAGCTATTCATTCACATACAGAAGTGACACAACACAGAATGGGTCAGTAAAAAATGTTTCCTTCCTGTCATCAGTAATACACTTAATCTCCAGCCATGGACTGGAGAAATTTACTGTGTTTGGTCTCATGTACTGAGAAGTCCCTGTGCTCAGACCTTCATCATGAGGGGCAACTGCAGCTAGTTGGAGTTGTGATCTTTGCATAGCTGAAAAGGATAGCAAGAAAGGTATTATACCAAATATGGAGTTTTACGTAGCATCATAAGTGCGTTTGTTGTTAATCTCTCTCCATACATAAAAAAGAAGGACCTTTTAAATCCATTCTTCCAAATCCTGCCAAAATCACTAAAGAGTTTTTTCATCAGGTCCAATCAAAAAACTATCTTTTCTGCTCTCTGTTGAGTAGAAGACGTAGCTCTTGGGACTTCCAAATGCCTTGGGATTATTATTTTTGGTAGATGGGAACACCATGAAATCTGAGAATTATAAAAAAAATGCTTGTGGTCATCTCTGATTAAAAATTAAATCTCCTGTACAAAAAACAGACTTCTGCATTCACCAGAGGAAGAGGATATTTGCTGCCATCTGTTACCTAACCACTTTCCTAGCTTTGCCTTTGTCCTGTTGGGAAGTAGGTTATATGGAGCTAAATGTGAAGAAGTATGTTCATATTGAGCCTTTGCTCTTCAATAGTCTTCTGTTCTGTGGCACAGAATGCTATTTCATACAAATTTAATTTCTTTCTCCCAATCATCATCTTGTCCCATTCTCACTCTACCCTCTGCCTGTACACAGCCCCAAATACCCTCCCAAAATGATATACCACTTTTTGTGCATCCATTGTTTCAAACTGTTCACATAGTGATGGTGAAGAAAGTCATGGAGGACAGTGTCATTGTGGCTACGTGCAAAACTGGAAGGAGGTGCAAAGGTTAAGCACATCATAGAATCATAGAATAGTTATGGTTGGGAAGGACCTTAAGATCATCTAGTTTCAACCCACATCCTCCAAAGGCTCCAAACACAGGGAGACAATTAATAGAACAGTAAGGGTTGCAGTGTTACAGAAGCCATCAAGCACAGTGAGCCCTAGTAGGACTTATATTCAAATGCAATCACATTTGCTAAAGCTATAGCTGAGTGAGTGTACAGAGCCATAGAGGCATAAATACCTGGAGCTACAAAAGGCACAGGTGGGCTAGGAGGAAATTCATAAAAATGTGTTTATGAACACATTGACTGAATCAGATTCACATTTCAGTCTCTTCAAATTTGCCTCAGCTTTTTCACTTGCAAACATTTGGATGGTTGTTTTCTATGCATGCAGATGAACTTTTCGTTCCTAGGAGAACATGTAAGTATGTGCAATTTTATGAATTTACATAGTATTCTCAGTATTCATGCATCTATGTGCATTTCTGCTAAATGCTGGTTCATTTCTCTATGTCATATATCCATGCACACATACACGCCTGTTATGTGGGTATTTTTAATGGCAGGAATACAAAACCACACGCACAATCTCTCCCCTTTTCTACTTAGCTCTTCCTATCACTTCTCCCAAAAGTCCCAAATGGTTATTTTTCAGATGGGCATTCTGTATGAAAAAATTACCATTTCTGATAATTACTGGACGTATGAGCACAGTACAATCTATAAACACATTAAATAAGACAGGTCTTTCTGCAAAGAGTTTATATGTTAATTAAAGTGAGTAAATGAAAGCATTTAAATTTAAAAAAAAAATAAAAGAAAAAATGTTATTTCACAGTCCCACTCCGATGATAAATTTTGCTTTAATCAATCAAAACAGTGGGTGAACAGAAAAGGTCAGGAAAAGGAGGAGGGCAGGGAAAAGGGAACTATTATAAGGTGACATGGTTAGTTTAAATATGTGCATATGGCAGCTGAGTAAAACAGCAGTCACTTATATCTTACTAGAGTATCTAATTAATTTATGGTAGCTCCACATAGATGTATTATCTCATATCCCACATTTTAAAGGTATCTAAAGCAGTAGGTGTGGAGTGAGAACAACATCGAAGGGACTGCAAATTGATGCCAACACAAAAGGTTGATGGATTGATTCAATTAATCAGTAAGTCATTTCTAAGAGTTCTGCAGGGATTTATTTACCAGACACTTACATTGTTTATTTTGCTCTCTGGAGGGTATGTGTACTGTCATTTTTCTTCATTATTCTTCTTGTTTCATTCATCAATTTCTGACAAATATTTTCATGCCGATAAGTGGCATGTTATGTATGTAAATTGTCCGCATTTACTGATTTGAAGAAATACTTCCAAGCTTCCAGTAGCCAAGAACTTTTGCTTATTTCCCTGGAGTCCTGAGAAATACTACCATCTATAATTAATATAAAGACATGTTTTCCATTTAATCTTTGCTTTCACTGTCTGCTGAACATGACAGGAATGTAAGGTCTTGTCTAGCATGCTATTGGGAAACCTGCTTAAATTTTAGACAGAACCTTACTATGGAGAACATTTTGAACATTCTTGATGCTAAATAAGAAAAATGTTCCACCTTTGATTTGGCCTTATCTTTTGTAGTTCAAATCCAGGAAAACAATGCAAGAATGTTTTGAGAATTGACTATGTTTTCCATAGGATTAGATAACTTTTCTATTTCAATATTGTCATAGTATGTGCTTCTAAGTCAATAAATAGATCAAATCACAGATTACAAAATGGCAGATACTGGGCAGGACAGAGATCCGTGAAGGATGAAGAGCAGAAACAGAAAGGAAACAATGCTTTGAAAGTGCTGAGACTCATTTAGACAAAAATCTTTATTTGAAACTACCAGAAACACTGACATCTAAGAAAAAAAAAGAAAACAAAAAACTCCACTAGTTCTCATGTTCATTTCATACATATATGCAGCGTGTGTGCAAATTTCAGGCATCTTTAGCACTGGCCAAAATTTGACCCCATTTTTAGGTGTCTAGAAAAAACTTCTTGGGAAAAGTAAAATATCTCAGTCTCAGTAACAAAAGCCACGGCAGCCTGCACTAACTGCACCATGTGATGGCCTTCACCAGTGGATTTAGAAAACTCTACCCTGTATTAAGCTAGAGGAATTAGAGGGATGGAGGCAATAAGTTAATTAATTAATTAATATTTAAAGACTAATGAAGATATTGGCAAAGTGAAATTATGGTACAAGTCAAATTATAATCAAAAGTTTGTGGCGCAGAGTTAATGGTTGAGAGAGTGGCAAAACCAAGGATGTCAGAGGAAACCCTGTCAGCATGACTAAGGGACTGAGCCCTATACAACATACCCCCAGCTGACTTAGAGGAGTATCAGTGCCTGCACTGTATGAATGATGATGCTTGCTGTTCCTTGTGTCTGCATAGATGCTCTGGGATCAAGAAAGGCAGCACATGGTCACATTGCAGGTGGTGGTAACATGCAGATGATGATTTCAGAGAGCCAAATAACATATAGCCAGCACCGTCTGCTTCTATCTTCCCATTTTTCTCTGTCCATGTTTTGTTCTTTTGGGGTTGTTTCCAATCATACAAATGGTTGCTGGAATTCTTGTTATTAGCTTTGATATTTTTTAAATATTTTTGCATCAACAATCAAAAACTATTTCCTTCTTCTTAGCAAGTCTGAAAATTACACCCCTAAAAAAAAAAAAAAAGTAGGTTGTAGCCTTAGGTACAAAAGTTTTAGTTCTATCCCCAGGTCTGGTTTATAACAGACAGGTGGAGGCAGACAATTCTCAGTGGTACTCAGTGATAGGACCAAAGGCAATGGGAACACATAGAAAAACACTGTAGTTTCCTCTGAACATCAGAAAATATGTTTTTATTGTAAGAGTGATCAAGCACTGACACAGGGTGCCTAGAGACGTTATGGGGTCTCCATCCTTGGAGGCAATCAAACCCTATCTGGACATCATGCTGGGCAACCTGTGGGAGGTTGCCCTGCTTGAGCAGGGGGTGAGGTTGGACTAAATGATAACCAGAGGCACCTTCCAGCCATTCTCTGATTCTGTGATTCACCTCTCATTTAAACTGCAATTCTTTCCCAATGGAAATATTCCTAGCATCTCAAGAGGATACAGAAATCTTGCTTGTTGAGCTGAGAGAGTCTCAGAATTTACCTTTGTTGTAAAAACAAGAGTTTTATGTATCAAAAAAAAAAAAAAACAAAACAGGAAAACCATCAGTTTATAAAATTTATTGGTTATTATTTTTCCCTTCTTTGAGTCCTGCAGTTGGCTACCTGGATGAAATCCCAGCTTCATTAAGGTCAGTAGGAATTTTTCTGTTTTTCTCAGTGAGATTTCAGGATCTCACTTTTTGCATTTAACATGCCTGAATGTTTGCTTTGCTTGAAAAACAAAAATCTACAGCAATTATCCTCAATAATTTTTAAATGCTCTACAAAATTTCTGATTTTTTTCCCCTTTCATGCTCAGCATTTGTGAAATGCATGGCCTAGTGATATAAAAATTTTATCTACACTCATTTGTGCTGACCTACATAACTCGCTCATTGCCATAATTGTGCTAGTAAAATCTTTCTATCATTCCCACTGTTCTGTGCATTTCATTTCATGTGAATGAATATCACTCCAGGGGATTAGCACCCTGGGTGACTTTCTGCAAAACATGAGTATTAAGGAGAAATCAAAAGATATTTGCATATCTATTTGGCCAATGTGATAGTGGGAATCTGCTACATGACCTCTTTTCCCTTAACTATTAGTTGTAACCTACAATTCTCAGTGTAAGTATTTCACATCCTTCTAGCTTCTTGCTCAATTGCACAGCCTTCTTCAGACTTGACAAGTTTTCTATTGAACAAACTAATTCAGCAGCAGGGAAATTTTTGCACATAAACAGAAAGATAAAGCACAACCTCAAAAAATGGGCTAGTAATATCCTGTGCTTCTGGAAATCCAGTATTTTTGCCAAAAGCATCACTCAGTCTGGAGTTTTTCCTGTGCAAAAATGCTTCTTGTTCATTAATTCACAGCCTGAAATGCAGTTCCTGACAACTCTGTCCAAGTGAGACCCCCCCAACCCTGGCAGCCAGTAACATGTCCAACCTCACAGTCTGCTCTGTGAAAGAAAATCTATGTGAAACCATCACTGTGTCTTCAGGCCTCTTTCCTTGAGCTTGTCTTTCTCATGCCTGGACACCTGAGACTGTTGCCCCACGACAGTCTCAGTTCTTACAGGCATGTTGGGTAACTATATCTGTGCCTCTGGTGAGTTACAATTAAAACTAATCAGGGTGTCTATGTCCTTAGTGTCAATGCAGCCAGTACGGCAG
>JAOEHX010028560.1:0-18496 GCA_025448015.1 Bolborhynchus lineola | reverse complement strand
CCCTGGCTCCACCACCAGCAGTACCCAGAGGTGACCAATGGTACCGTCCAAGAGGCCACATCCCTTGGCACCAGTAGGAAAAACAAGTCTGGATCGTCAGGAATCTCTTCCCAAGTTTCTGTTTTAACTTGGATCATGCCTTTCTTGTAGAAGAAGCAGTCAGACTTTTGTCTGGTTCCAGCTTTTTATACTTGAGGTGGCAAAGCTCTCTCCTGCTTCACTCCTCAGAAACTTTGCACTTGCTAGAGAGTTCAATTAGAGGAGGGAGTTCTGGCAAGCAAGGACAACACTCCAAAACTTTTGCATTAGGAAAGTTATAACTCAGGTGCACTTCTGAAAATGAACTTTAGGAGAAAAAGGATAAATCACTGTTTGAACCTGAACAAACTCAATCTCTTTTATGTACGTGAAAACATCCTGAACCACACGCCTAATTACTTAGTGCCATTACTTTTATTAATGCTTATTGGTGTACTTACTTGCTTTACTTATTACTATTTTTAATTCTCCATCTCAGTAGAGTACATTTTACATTTAAAAGTACATTTTACATCTAGAGAAATCAAAGGAAATAGCAGGAAAAATTGATATGAAGGTGTTATACACCACCAGAGGACTGCTGGGTTAACCATCAGGATCAATCTCAAAAACTATCCCCAATCTCAGACCTACAGACCATTTACATAAAAAATACACCTTCTCAGTCCTGGAAGCCACTTGAATTATGGCCAGAAGTTCTGTTTGACTCAGGCTGTCAAGTTCTGTTTAACTGTGTTGACTGGTCACACCCCCAGCTCATCTCCCAGAACTATCACATTTGCTGTGGCTTGTTCTCTGAAGGGCTCCAGCCTTGTGAAATGGAAGTTTATCATTCAGTTCTTGTCCCTGAATTATTCCTCTTCTGCAACTCACTTTTCATCTCCATTGTCCATAACAGAACCTGGAGAAAGAGACCAGATGGATTCATAGAAGGACCTGCTGGCAAGCAAAACTACAGGGCTTTCTGGAGAAATACAGATAGGGAAGGGGCCTTGAGCCTGAGGCTTCCCAAACATTACAGGGCTCTTTTAACACAACTTCCCAAGTAACCTTGCTGTAACACAGTAACCCAAGCTGCCCCTTCAAGCATCTTGTTTCCATGGTGTCCATGAGAAGAGTTAACCTCTAGCCATACCTCCAGTTTCACTGAAATTCAGAGGATCTTAAACTCTTCTTGGGTATTTAGCTTCTTAGGTATTTCTGAAAGCCCCACTAATGTTTATTTTGATTTTCATATTCCTCTGAAACAGAACAGAAGGACCTTTGAAAATCAGTGTTCTGTGATTAGACCCTATGGGCAGGTACACTTCACTCATCAAGCTAAATAAATGCAGTAACTTGATTCAGCCCTTGAGTTTCAGGACTCCACATGTATTACACCCTGCTAATTTCCCTGAGATTTTCACAGCTTTTATGGAGAGAGAAATAAAGACTTCATCCACATTTGAGCTGATATTTTTATTTTGCCACTGGTGACTTTTGCCTGAGCTCCCAATATAAAGGATTCATGTCAGTAATAACAAAAATAGATGATCTGCAACAGCCCTCGCACTGTGACAGTTTGTACAATACTTAGTTGCCCTCTAACTCCATTACTTCACAATCTCCTCCACTACCATCTGTCCAAACAAGGGGGAGAGGTTTCTTGCTAGAAAATGGGTTTTTTTAAAGTACCTCTCTGGAGGATGGCATAACAACTCTGCCTTGAGAAAAACGCTGTTAGCCCTTCCAGTGTGTCAGAGTGGAAGTTGCTACTAATTATAACTAAGATCCTGTCAGTTATCTGCATTTACTGCTAATTCTCTTAAGATCCCGAAGAAAGCGAGCAAACACATTAACAGGAATGTGCCAGGAGCAAGTCACTGTAATTGCCTTCCCTGCTTTCTAAAACATGCTGTTGGCTTACAGCAGTCACAGCCTCATGCCACAGCCCACAAAACAATTGGAACCGGCATGGGTAGCCTGATCCAGGCCAGCACCTGCCTCAAAACAGGTACATCCATAGCTGGCGACCACTGTGATAGCCTCCGATTTTCTTGATGTACTTGGAGCACACTGGAGATTTGGACACCAGAGGAAAATATCTGTCACTCAGGTTCCTTTATCTGAGAAGCTAAGCAGAAAAAAACCTTAAGTGAAATGGGATGTGCATTAAAGTGTTGTGGTAGCCTCCCTGGGGGCTTTGATATCTTCACTAGGATCCAAAAGGACAGAAATCTTTCTGCTGAGATGCCTAGGTACAGGTAAAGTTGGTGTTTCTACAGAGCCAAGTCTTCCCCAAGGACCATTTCTGCAAGCCTGGATGCACAGGATAAACCTGGAAAGGGTTTACACATGTAAACTTCATGTGAAATAATAATCACGTTCATTTCTAGGACACTCTCATACCTCTCTGGAATTGTAAATGGGCCTTCATGGGGGTGAAAGTGTAAAACACACCCATATGAAAGCTCCTGCATTTGTTAAAAGGAGCACAAAGGGGGATTGGTGAAAACAAAAAGCTGGTCCAGTGCCAAGCAGTAGGGTAGATTAAGTAGCCTCCTTCTTCAGAGCTTTTTACTGCTATTCATATACAACAACAGGTGCAGTAGATGATTTCTTTTTCTTCTAAAACATACAGCAATGTCTATTTGGCAAGAATTTGAAAGAAGGGATTTTTCAAGCTGAATGCAACTATAAAACTTTGCTGCCAGGTGACGGAGCGCAGCAGCTCTTTTGCCTTCATCAGGGTTTGATATCATTCATATTCCTGCACATAGGGCAAGAAAATTAGGGGAGGAGCAGAAGAGCAGAGAAGATTAACAGTGAAGAATGCAGTATATTCAGCAAAAGCTTAACGAGAGAATCCATGGTAACCATTCAGGCTTCGGCTTTTGAGCGCAGCTCCCTGCAGAAATGCCACCGGCACATGCGCAGTTTACTGCTGACACTTTCAGTTAAAGAGAGAAAAATTGTGAGAAGGTCTGGATTACTCACACGCTTGGCAATAGGACATAAAGCTAGGGGCATGGCACATGCACGTGAGCATGGGACATGTACTTCGGTGTCCTGGAGAAGATGATTTCAAGGTATCGGGTAGCTATAGTATAGTATAGGCAATTGAAATGGAAGATAGTAAGCTGAAACTACTTTTAAAGCAAAAGGATTCTTTTCTTTTTCAAAGAAGCCTTGCCAACTTTCGTAGCATCAAAATTTTAAAATATTTCTTCAGAATCCGTCAACCTTTTTATACCGCATATATAGAGGGGTTTTTTTTCCAAGTAGCAGGTGCCATTTAATATCAGGTACCAGGTATCTTAATAGCTTTCTGGACTAAAAGTCCAGGGTCCTTTCTCTTATTTTCTCATCTTGAACAGCCTATCTTCACGCTTACTTCCATCCCTATTCGTACCAGGCTTTGGTCTTACCTTTGCTGAGAATAATAGATATTAACAGTGTTGCAAAGGAACAGATTATCCACCCACTCAACAACAGGCTTAAAGGTCTTCTTCCAAATCCCCTTGGCTGTGACAGCTGACAATCTCACTGACCTTCCTACTAGACTGGCCTCTGGGACTGGGGTCAGGCTAGCCTGAAATCAATGTAACAGGCTTTCAAATTAATAAAGGCTTAAAAAACTTTCTATTATTATCAGCTCAGGCTTGGACCATGTTTACAGCAACCTCGAAACACTCTTTAGGGGTTACGTACTATGCTTCTGAAAAAGTAGCACTATAAAAGCCTAACATCATGAATTACTGCAATACAACTGTATTCCAGCACACTCTGTTACAAATATGAAATCTGCAGCTGCCAGCCCTCGCATTGCTGTGGGTGAACTGCGGTGGCACGTATTACATGGGAAGTTGAAGAGTCTTACCACAGAACCTGGGAGTCTGGGGCACTCTGTCACTGAGGAATTTGCGCTCTTTGCACCTCCCTGATGGGTTTGCAGGTCTGAGTCACACCAGTGAGTAAGGCTGTCAGCCAGCAGTAATATTAGGTGTCAGAATTGACACAAAGCTTGGGTCTTAGGCCACCTCCATGTCTCCCTGCTGCATACTCCTCCAAAGCCTTTGGCTGATAGCAAGGGATAGTTCTAGCCACCAGCCCAGCAGCCTGTGTTACCGGTTCTTGTTGGTTAGAAGTGCCCAGGATAAAGCAAGCATCTTCCAGGGACCTTTCCAAACCTGAAAAGCAAAATGTTTAATATTTATCAAGCCAGCCAGAAATAGGTCCTGAAATGGAAGAAAACATAATGTTAAACTGGAGATATTTACTCTAGAAAAGATGGGGGAAAAGTCAGGAAACTATTGGCTTTAGAAGTAAATACAAAGAAATAAAATTACAGCCCACCTTAAAACCACTTCATGGGCTACCTGAGTCTTGGGCTGTGCTGTCCAATTTGCTCAGATGGCAAAGGTGACATGACAGTTTCACACTCATCAGAATTAAGGACTAATTCTTTAGACAGATCACCTCTCTTGGGTATTGTCTTTCTAAATAGACATAAAAGATGATGTAAAAAATCTAAGCTGATGTAAAAAATCTGCTGCTATATGTTCTTATTCACAAAGAATTCCTTGGACTGGAAATGAATCTCTTCCTTCATCCCTTCACCTGTAATTTTGGTACCAACTCTGAAGCTTCTTATAATGAAATGCTGTCTGTCACACATAAACTTCTAATATGTAACAGAATGTCAGAAACCCAATGAGAAATAGCCATGGGCAACCTGCTGCTGGTGTCCCTGCTTAGTCAGGGATTGCATTCGCCCATCTCCAGAGACGCCTTCCTACCTCAGCCATTCTGTGATTCAGGAAAATGTGCCTTCTTTCTGGGCAGCAGCAGGTGTCCTTGTCAGTCAGTAAACAGAAGGATTCATATAAGACTAGCATCACCCTTCTTAGCAACTCAGGGTCTATATACTTTTCTGTTACATAATTTTGAGCATACAAAATTGTAAAACATGCTGTGCTAGAATCACTGCTTGTAAAAGATTTAAATAAGAATGCAGCTAAGTACCTGCCTTGAATGAACAAGTGGTGATGAGAAACAAATCAAGCTTAAAGGCAGCAAAGGTGTCTGGAACAGACAGTATCAAAAATCCTGCCTGTGAGATTTGGAGGACCTTATCGCAATGATAAGTTGCGAGATATTGAGCTGTGTAGGCTGACTTTTCCTAGACACACTAAGGAGGTGGCTGGTGCTGTTACACTTCTCTCTTTAGAAGGGTACCTGAAGGTACATCAACAGCTAAACAAGGAAGACAAGTGCTAGAAAGGAGATGTAGGCATAGCAGAGGAAGACCCCAAAAGAGTGAAGCTGAAGAACCAGGTGAGTATAATTCATATCAAAAGAAAGCCTGGTCAGGTGTTACAAGATCCAACTAGGAGCCGCCTTACTGTTTATCCAGATGCAAGTGGGTACAACCTTTGTTTCAGTTGATGTGATACTGAAGTTCACTCCTACCATGTGTAAAAAATACACTGGACATTGCATTTAGGAAGCTTGCTATGTTGAGTATGTCTCATGTTGCAAGTAAATGCACCTTTGGAGCCTGAGCAAAAGCTCTGTATACATGCTTTCATAGAGAAGATGAAGCTTAAAGAAAGCACAAGGTCTGAATAGAGGTTAGGACGCTAGGAATTAATACGGCTAAGACATGGAGGGAAGGCACCTCAGCAGGTGCTGTTACAGTCTTCCTGACTTTTCAGTTCATATTTTCGCCCACGTAAGTATCAAGGTTTGTTCTGCATATTCCTTTGTATTGCCACTACATCAACCATGGAGTGCACAGGCTGTGAACTGTGTTGTCTCTTTTCTCCCAGAGGTAGGTGGCTTGCTGGTAATCACCTTCCACATGTCACAGGACTTGTGTGGTCACCAGCTGCCATGCTCATACTGATACAAGCAGCTCCTAAGCTTCTGCAGTTTCACCCAGAGAGGAACTTCTCCTTTGGAGTTCCC
This sequence comes from Bolborhynchus lineola, assembly GCA_025448015.1. Lineage (NCBI taxonomy): Eukaryota > Metazoa > Chordata > Aves > Psittaciformes > Psittacidae > Bolborhynchus > Bolborhynchus lineola. The sequence continues at coordinate 12,508 of JAOEHX010028560.1, read as the reverse complement.
AAACTCCAGCCCAGGGTGTTCAGTTATCTAAGTGGAGTGGCACTGGCCCTTACAGTCCTGTTTCGGAAGAGATTTTGTGTCCTGGCATTTTATCATGAATAGTATTTCAACTTTTTCCCCCTCTGTTCATTCAGCTGTTTTGTTTCAACCCAATGTGAGGCTTTGGAAATGAAAAAAGTCTTTTCACAGGGGTTACAGCTTCATGCTGTCTCCTTTCTAGAGCCTGTGAAGATGAAATAGTTGATTTTAGCGGTGCATTTTAGCAGCTTAATGAACAAATCACCAGCACTCTTGACCAACTTGAACAGAGCCTGATTGCTGAGTTTTGTGTCCTTCAGCCAGTCCCTGGAACTGTGGGCAGTGCTGGTGGCTGGATTTGCCTCTGCTCCTCTCTGTGTGCCTGCAGCTAAATAAAATGCAACTGCCTTGAAATTTTTCAGATGTGCCCTGTGGCTCTTTGCATGAAGTGAGGTCACTATTGCTACTTTAGATGGTGAACATCACCTTTGTGTCACCCCACTCAGAGATCAAAGATGCATTGTCTACTGGAGCTACTTCAAAAATGTCTTTGTAATAATAATTTAGTATGAGGTTGAGGGTATCCTCCAGATCAGTTATCCACTGCTTATGGGCTCTCTAAAGTGCATTATCTGCTAGTATAAGAGTTTCTGCTTCTGCCTTTAGAAGATAATGCACTTTCCATAATGAAAGTATCTCTTAATTGATTGATGCAGATTAGCTTGTTCAAATGTTTCAGATGTTGCTATACACATTTTATTGTCATATGAAAGAAAAAGATACAAATCTTCTTCATGTCCTAACCATATCTAGTCTTTCACACACATTTTGGACCAGTGAAGTATGTTTGATCCTCAGACTTCCCACAACATCATTGTCAGATCCATAAATCTTTTCAGATGCCTGGAAGGAGTTTTCTTCAGTGCCACTGCTTTCTTTCCTTTCATTTTCCAGGTTAGCTTTAGTTTTTTATACTGCAGAAGGCCCGGTATGCCAGGCGAACTCAGCTTTGGGCAAGCGATCCTGACCTAGTCTTTTAAAAAATTCGTCACATTAATGCTATTTTCCCTCAGAATTTCTGCTCCATTTTTTTGCAGACACCAATACATGTTGCTATAGGAATTTCTCTTCTGGGCTTGTATTTCACTTTGAAGTTCTGCCTTTGTAGGTTTTTGATCATGTGCAAAGTCTAGATGGTGAAGAAGCTCAAGATTTGTCAAAAATATCCCCTAAGGTTTGTGATCTATTTTAGCTATACTGTGCAGTATGTGCTGACATCCAGTGACAGTGGTAAATTCTTTTCTATTTGAGAACAGTTTTGTGTGATAGTTCCACACTCTCAATCCTTATGCCCCCAAAATGTCTCCTGCAAAATACTGTTTTGTCCACTATTTACAGCATATCCACCTTTTCAGTGTTGTGACCTGAATTTCTAGGAACATACCCTGGAACACATCCAGTGACTTTGTTGCTGCCGTTTATTGTGGTTTAAAAATAATACAGGCCCATGTTCTAAAAGTTCTCATAAAATTTTCCTAATAAGCTGTGCTTTTTGCTTTTTATTTTGGGCTTCATAACAAGGATTTGTTTTCATCTGTGCTGGGTAAACCACTGTGATTATTATGGATTCTGATTTTTTCACCAAGAAGTTAGAGATTTGAAAATGCTTTATTGGTTTTGCTTCTTTTGAACAAATCTAGAGATATTTTTTCCCAAGGTCTGATCAAAGTAACTCACACACCGCCAATTTTTATTTTGTTATGATTCAGTTTTAGATGGCACTCCATCTTATGAGTAGTGCTCTTAGGTTTATGTTGAGTGTCTCTATATACTAGATTGTCAAAGAGCAAGGACTCCTACTCCATCTAGTATTTCACTGTACTCCTTCTGGACTTGTGCAGTTGCTACATGAATATACCAGAAGGCATATTCTGGAAGAGACATCTTCTAGACAGACAAGTGAGGGTATTTTGAGACCTTCTTTGTCCAATCTGACACAATGTCCAGAAGCAGACTGCAATTTTGCTGAAGAGTGCATGTAAGAGATGTCCTCTAGGGTGATTAGACTGCAGCCAAGCTGTAGAGAGGAGGAAAAGACAAGCGAGATACCTGTCTCAGGAGTCGTGTCCTTTGTGATCACACAAAAAAAGAAGAGTGAGAGCTGCATGGTAGCTCAGGCTCAGAAGAGTCAGTCTCATTATCAATACTTGATTTTTGTAGCTACAGAAGGCCCATGCTCACTTACCTCACATCAGTGACAGCAACCTCAGTGCTGAGGTTTTCCCTTTTTTCAGTTATGCTCAGCCGTATGTTGCTGTCCTCTGTCACTAATTGCAGTCATTATGGTACGTGTGTTAGTCACACTGCATTTGGAAGTGGTTGAATTGTTGGAATATGGGAGGCATCAGGTATCCTTAAACACACCAGGAAAAGCTTCCTCTAACTTCTGTGCTAGTTCATAGGAATCCCATAGACTTTAAAATTGGTATCATGCTTCCTGACACTGAAGCAAATGCTCTTAGGAGTTACTCTGCTGTCATAGCTATCACACAGGCATGAAGATTTGCCCAAAGACTTATATCTTAAACTGCATTTCCCCGGTATACCTCCATGACATTATTATATATAAACTGTACGAAAATTATGGCTTAGACTCAACATTCCAAGTTGTTCTGCCTATTTTGGCAGAGCAGCTCAGGTAACATAACCCTGTCAGGTGACGTAGGTGTATTTCCTCATACTGCATTGCAGCAAAAGTGAAAGTGGCTGCACCATTGCTAAACTGTCCATCGGTGCTCTGCAAGGATCTGGACTGTATTTTTTCCTTTGCCTGTGTCATGTAGAATGCTTTGCTCTTACACACTTCATGAATATCCTTAGCTGTCCTCCTCTATTGCATCTTCCACCTTCCAGAAAAGGATGAGTTCAGGTTGGCAGATGTCCTGAAGTCCTAGACAACTGTCACTGTCCACGCACAGAGTCACACACTGTCTACTTAGTCTCCTCCTCAGAGCAAGTCCAACATAACTGAAGTGCATTAAAACCACTGGGAATATGCTGTCCAATTGATCTGCAGACACACTGCAAATCTGGGCAACCAGTGCATACACAGCCATTGCACAACACATGCACAATCTGTCAGGCACTCGCTGTTGATATATTGCATTTGTATGCTTCTTGTCTGGGGACTTTTGATCAAGAGAATGCAAGATGTCTAGCAAACAGCAAATTTATCTGGTCTTGGAACATCAACCATTTGGCAAGAAGTACTGCTTGGGGCACTTTTCTTTGAACAATGTGGTCTCGCAGACACTACATGCTCCTGTAACTGTGCTCTGCCACACGCTTTCCTTCAATTGTTGTGGTGTTCATACCTTGATGTTGCCTTCATTTTTTTTAATATATATACATATTTTTTTTTTTTTTTTTTTTAATTTCTTCATCTGGTTACTGGCTATACAGCTCTTCATCATACAAATATCATGAATGATTCTTAAGACACAGGAAGTCATCGTTGGCTCCTTTCCTGTCTTTCTCTCTTCACATATTCATTGTGTCCTTCTCTACCTGTATTTGCTCTCCTCTTTCTCTTAGAGATATTTAATATGACTACTGCACCTGTTGTCACTTTGTTCCTTCTATATATATTTTCCCATTTAAATTCACCCGATGCTTGATAACCACTTCTTTTGCATATCTCTTTGACCCTATCTCTCTTAAATTCTTCCAGTCTTTTTGCATCACCTTCAGATTATTCCTTTCTATTTCCTATAGAAAATATTACCTTGCCTGCATCTGACAAACAATTGGTCTCCTTTCTCATGGTTCAATTCTACTCTGTCACCAACACTTCCCTTGATGAACTGTAACTAGACTTTTCTCTCACCAGTAGCTTAGTAGTTTCCTCCATCTTAACCCTTAAGTTTTGTATAGACACCTCCAAACTTGGCAGCACGTCATTCCTCTTCTTACACCAAACCCGACCTAAAATACTTTATCTTAGTCCTAAAGGTCTAGTCATGAATAGCTAATTAGATTGCCCCTTTTTTTTAAGGGGAAAAAATACCCAAACCAAACCAACCCATGTCTTTTGCCTTATGGAGGTATCACCTTATGTTATTGTCATTCTTCCTTCTCCTTGACTGCACTGACTTTCATTTGTGCCAGTTTTAGTCTCTGCACTTTCAAAATATTTTTGTAAGGAAGCATTATGCTTGTACTGGTAGAATTACAGAAAAATCAAAATGACCTACCTGTGTGCACATGGCATTTCCAAAAGACCACAATTTAGTGAAATGAAAATGTAATTTAACCAACATTAGATAAAGTCAGTTCTCTTTGAATAGGACTTTTGGTCCCTGACAAATTTCAATTTTTAAATACTGTGGAAGCGCAGCTCAAACATTATGTCAAAACCATTTATTCTCAGTGAACTTATCACAGCTACACTGACGATCTACCACTAGTTCAAGCAGCGGTTCAGGAGCAGCCATTTTTCCTGAAAGCTGCACGAAGCAAATTCCAGATTCTCTCAGAACAACTTACTAGGAAGCATGAAAGTGTGAACTGAGTAACTCAACTCTGGAGTATGCTGTTTGCTGTTAGGATGACTTAATGGCAGGAAAGTAGCTCAGATTTCCCTGTAACTTTGGTAATACAGTCTGCCCAGCTGATTACCAGGTTGTCATCTTTAATGAAGTTGAAAACATGCTGACAATTCAGTAGTGTTTTCTTTTCAGCTGTACAAATGCTGTGGCAACAGATTACAGTTGGATTGTAAGTACTTAACAACAGCATTCTAAAAAGAACAGAATAATTGGGATGAGAGATGGAAGGAAAGAAAAACATGGAAATAAATTAATTTAATGAAAAAGAAATGCTTTCATTACTTTAAAATTTAGAACTACTATAGCAGAAAAACTAGTCCACAACACATTCCCCTTACAGTTTTATGTACCAATTTTAAAGCTGTCTTTCTGTAAGCTGAAAAGATGAATTTCCGCAAACTGTAACTGTTAAACAGAATAAACCCCAAACACTTCACTGAATGTATTTTGCATAAATGTTGCCATTATTCTGAGTTCCAGCATAACCCAGAATACTCTGTTTTATTATAGTGGTGTGCGCTTTGGAGATCAGAATGTCTGTCTTGAGGTCAAAAATTTTTATGACTACAAACCTCAGTTCTGATTTGCAGTAGAAATTTAAAACCAAAACATATTTAAATCCATTTCCTGATTTCATGGAGGCTTTTTTACCTCAGAAGGCTGTATAAAGAACTTCAGTGTGGAATACAAAGTAAAAACAGCACCTACACAAAAAGATTTTGGAACTATCTGCAGAAATAATCTGAATGTGTGTTTGTTTGTATATGAGTATGCATGGGCAAAGAGAGGAAATTGCTGAGAGAATTGTAGATGACCTGTCCATCAAGAGTATGATACATCTCTTCTCTCAGTGCTATCCAATATCCAGCGAAATCTCTCAAAAAGTTTGCAAAATGAAGAAACTTATTTTGAGCATGGAATAGGATATATATCCACAGTCTCTATTCCAACTCCTGGTATAATCTATAGATTCTGTCTATAGGAAGGCTTAGGATACCTACACCAGTTTTTCCACCCCTGCTTTCTTGGTCCCTTGATGATGTCACTGACCAGGAAGCAGGTACAGCTACCTTTTCCCAGAACTTCCTAGATCACCTTTACAAGCACTAATCTGAATTGAGGATAGAAAGTGTTCTTGGAAGCAGATAAATAGCTCTACAAAGAGTATATGGCATGTTTGCCCCATGTAGAAGACATCTTTCATTCCAATAGGTAAGAAAAAATTGCCTACAAAAACTCAGTACATGCCTCTCTTGTCTAAGCTGCTCAGAATAGCTGCCACACTGAGCATAAGCAGTTTCTATAAGGACACAAAAAAATTTCAGTGCAGCTGTCCAAGTATGCATCATATTAACAGGTTTAATGAGATTTTACATCAACAGTACCATGGAAAATACAGCAGAATCTTCCATTCATATCTGGGCTGTTAGAGTGCAATAAAGAATGAAATAACTGCTTGCAATAGGAAATGTTTTCCAGGATGAAGAGAATGGTCAATTTAGAACACAAATGCAAGGAGAATACAATACAGAAGGCACTTGATTAATGCTTTGTATATAAAAGTTAACAGAATTTGCTATGCTGTATTTCCCATTTTCTGTTTAATCGTAAAGTACATTTACAGCAGAAAGCTATATATTCTACTTCCATCCAACCAGGCTACCAGGAAAATTACTATGCAAGTAGAGTTTAAAGTCATGGCATGTTGCTATTTGCTATGAATTATATACAGTCTTACTATCTGACACCCTGTAAGCAACTATTTTAAAAACAACATCAGCAGTAAATACATTTAATTCCCAGAAGACCCACTACAGTTGCTTTGCTTAGTGTCAAGAAGTTTGATTTGCAAAAGAAACAATTGATGCTTATCTGTAGTTCTATTTGGCAGAAGGCAAGCCGCTGTTTCAAGACCTGTTCATCAGTTTTGTAACAGATTTATTCAACCTCTTTGGATATCATGGGAGAGAGAAGAGGGCTTTCTTAAGCTTTTCTGAATCAACCATCTACACAGCAAGCACAGATGAACACAGGACATGCTGGCTCAGTGCCACCACACCATCAGCCTCCATAAGAACAGCTCCTGTAAGCTCTGTGCTGGCAGCAGCAGCCAGTGGCCAAAAGGGCTGGGAGCTCAGTGCTGGTAGGGAACAGCCACAACCACCTTTGCGCCCAGGATCACCTCGCAACCAGCTTTAATCACCCAGTCACCTCTTTGCTTCTGACTAAAGAGAAGATATTTGAGCATGAGCTCACAGCAAGTTCAGACTTAGGCTGCTGGGCTTACAGTGAAATGCCACATTTGCTCTAGTACCTGCATTTGCAAGTTGCAAAATAACTGGGAGAAGAGATTGTCCTTTTAGGAGTAATCCAAGAGCCTGCTTACAAATGCAACATGTTCAGGTACTTTGAAATTAGTATCTCCTAATACTCTGTCCCAGAATACATTATTGAGCAATGGCCCCCCTGCTATTTTATGCAAGCCTATTCTACAGTCTAATACAGCCTTTGGAGAAGTCTGTATTTAAAGGGGTTTGGCATATATCAGTTGGAAAGAGCTGATGTGTTATGCTGCAGCTCAGGTTAATACAAATCAGTGAGATCTATGACCAAACAGATCTCTGTCATACTCCTTGGTTCTGCATGATTTCTGAATTTTCAGGGCATTTTGCACACAGTCATAAGCAAACTGTCCATATCACAACCTGAACAAAGGCTATGTAGTTGTGATCTACTGGTACTTCAGCTAATTTGTCTCCCTCAGCTCCTGTCTGCCTACAGAATCATTTGAGACATGTGCATAGTTAATTTTTGCAGCTTGTTTTTAGCCTGTGTACCTGAGAAAACAAGGTTTAAGCAGTCCTGCAGCCTGTGTCTAAGTGCAAACTTCTGGCCACAGGGGGAGAGATCACAGTTCTAGGCAAGCTCTATAAAGGTGGGTTTTGGTTAGGATGCATTTCTAGACAGACAGCTGGTAGGCCTGAAAAAAAATTGAGGGAGTGGCTAATATCACCTTTAATTTGGCATCTGCAATGAAGACAGACACTAAAACCAGGTTTCATCAGTGCTCAGAGAATAACATCTTGGGTCTCCATGACTTTAGGCATTCTGTGGTACCTGAAGGATACAGCTGGAAGCAGTGTGATTTGTTGTAAAATATATTGCGTAAGTTTTGTATATTTCTAAAGTTTTAGTTTGCATACTTATTTCAGTAAAAAGTTGTTGAGGACATTGCTTCTCAATGATTCTTTACAGCAGTAGCTTGACAAGATGCTCATAGCACCAGGATGAACAACCTGTGACAGTACCTAGCCTGAGCTTGTGAGACCTTCAAAGCAGCAGTTTTGCTGTCTGCCACCAAACATGGCTCTCTCCCAGCTGTGGTGCTTCCCTCTTTCCTGTGTCCCACTGAACGAGCTTTAAATTGCACCCACCCTCTTCCCCAGTGTCTTACTCTGAATCACATTTTGTTGTTTTCCCAGCCCAATCCAACTGAAGGATGTTAAAAGGAAAAAAAAAAAACCAACCAAACACACACACACACTGTGATGTTCTCCTTTTTATGAGATTTGGGGTCATGTTGTTATTCCCATTTGTATTTTTTAATTTGTTTTCCTGGGTGTTCATATTTATTCCCGGGATCTACATATCTAACTATGTATACTATCAATGGAACCCATTGCTGCATTGAAGATAAAAACTCCCCTCATACTTCAGCTTGCAGAGCAGATGAGTTCTTTCCATCTCCAGTTCAGACTGCATAGCCACCTCATGTTTTAAACGTAGTGACTGTCCTGGTCCTGAGTTTCAGCCAAATAACAATTATAACCTTTGCTCCTCACTTCAGATTGTTGTTAAACTGTATCAGTCCTCAGAATCACCATGAGCCTTTAGGTTTGAATGGTCTACATCTATATTTACTACCAGCCTTTGTTTATGGTACTGCAGTCAGCTTTCAAACTGCATGACATATTCCCTTTCCAACTCAATTTGAATTAATTTTGAGATCACAATTTTGTGCAACACCATAATTAAAGGCGGGAGTGCAATCCAAACAGAGCATCTACAGTTTTTTCTTCACCCATGAATATTGTGATTCTATTTTTAAAAGCAGTTAATGACTGTGGCAAAGTGTATTCCTCCCAAACTAAGGCTGCTTGCAGCTCTTTTATACATGAAGAAGAAAGGAGCCAGATCCAGCAAGTGTAAGCAAAGGAAGGCACCTCAAGATGCCATTTTGATCTCCATCATTCATGATAGCACCAGAGTATCATCAGTGTCAATTCATAATGCAGGAACAGCCCCTAGAACTTACTGTAGATAGCAACAGCTAGGATGAGGAAGAATTACCCCTCAGCCCAGCACTGCAGACAGACCAAAATGCCTTGCCTTACTTAAATGGCAAGTAAAATACAGAAATGTGAAACTTACACCCTCCATTGACCTATTCATTATTATATTCCATGTTTTTTTGCACCCGTTGTGCTTGTGATCTGACATGCAGTCAGGCTCCAACACTCAGATTAGACTGCCCTAGAGAGAAAAACATACAGGACAGCCTCATCAGAAAACATTGCACCAGCAGCCACTCCTGGTATTATGTGTTAATCTAGTTTGGGGAGATAGTAAAATTAAATTTGCCTTAATATTTTCTATACATAAAACAAGCTTGCATGGATAAAATAGCTTTGGATCATTAACGAAGTGCTGCATATGCAGTCTGCTGAGGCAACGGCTGGGTTTGTTAACAGACCCATGCTTAACAGATTACACTGCACTTTGTACCTTGTGTATTGGACACAAATAGAACGGTCTGCTCCCATTGGTCTCATTGTACCTTCTTTCAAGGTTTTGATATACTTTATCTTGTTCTCATCAAAAAACCTTAATCCTGGCCCATAGATGTTTTGCACAAGTGCTAAAAGTACCTTATCAGCTTTCTCCTTGCTTTTCTTTAGCAACCACACAGTTACAGAGTGAATGAGACATGCTGCAGAGGGATTAACTACTTTGACCTGGTAAAAAAAACTGTAGAGTTACAGGTGGGATTTTAATACCTGTCTCTTCTCAGAAACAATGATATTATGCCTACTCACCCCTTGATCACATGTGTTTGATTCACATTACCCATGGGATCAGTAATTCCTGGGATTTTCCCACTATCATCTTTTTTTTCATAAGGAATTTTTCAGTATACACTTTTAAACTGGAAAACACAGCCTGCCAATAGCCTCAAAGTGTTCTTTGCAACTCAGAATTGTGCTGACGAGGTGAAGTTATGGGTGTAAACAAAAATCAGGCAAATCAACATTGGGTCAGTTTTCACAGAAAAAATTACCATTGCAGGCCATGCTTACAATCTTTATTAAAGAAACTTCCTCCTAATATTACCGAGGCTCTTTGTCAGAATTGCCAGCCTCTTGTTACATCTGTTGCCCTTTATAACTAAGAAAACTTTGAAAAAGTTGCAGAATCTATGAAAATATGATCCTAAGTCATATAAAGCACATGGTACTGAGAACAGAGTGTACTTACTGACGAAGAGTCATATACAGACTCAGTTCTTGCTAACCGCCTAGTGCCATCTATTGATGAAAGAGTAAAAGTTGACAGTATTTGTAGCAAAACATATGCATGCAACGACCTTCAGCTACACAACACAGGAGGGAACTGCCTGTAGATTCCCCCATGGTACTTTTGCTGAGGTTGGGCTTTATGCCTGTTCTTCTTCCCAGGCTCAGAAGAGGAGCTGCGAAAGGCAGGAGTTGTCCTCGTGCTCTTCACATGCCTTTGTACGGGCTTCCTATTTATGTAGTTCCTGGTGGCATTTCTCCCTTATGCTCAATGTCAGAAGGAAATGGGAAGGTTCGTCCTTCCCCATGGTCCATGTCAGATGGCAGAAGGCTTTTCTGACTCCATACAGGAGAGAACTGTAGCCATCTAGCTGCTCTTCATTTCTCACAAAGTATACCCATAGCTAGGAAAGAAACATTACAGGTAGGAACCAGCTTCAGGTTAGGAAACCTATTTGAGACCCTGCATGTGAGTTAGCTATTGGTGGAATTCCAAAAACCATCCAGCAACTCAATACAGCACCACCTGTTCAACACCTCCATATAATTCTTTTCTCGACACCTCAGTGTGATTGCTGCCCTGGTTCTGGTCAGAGACAATGAATGCCTTCATTGGATTGTTAAAGCTTCCAATCAGAAAAGTTTCATTTACCTATTAAGGGAGGAAAAGAAAAAGTTTTTGAAAGATAAGTATAAAGGCTGTGGGATTTCTGGTGTAGATGTGGAAAACAACATTAGGAGCTATTTAATTCACAGCTCTTTCATTCCATCCCTATCACATTGCAGGACTTGTTTACTCTTGCTGGAGGCAGTTATTTGTAGCAGAAGGCTACAGACAGCTACACAACGGTAGTTTTGCCTATGTGAAAAGATAATAGGACTGGGCTAAACTTTAAATGATAAATTCTAGAGCAAAGAGATAATTTTGCCAGAACAAAAGGCAGTATTCAGGGACTCAAGGCTTTGGGAAGTTGCAAACTAGGAGTGAATGTGCATGACTGTATTGCTTTAAGGTCCGTAATTTTGTATAATAAATAATTACGCAATAACTTTTCTCTCTGAAGCAAAGTTATTGCTCCCAGAGTGTTGCAGGCATGGGTGATAAGTTGGACCTGCCAGGTAACCACAGGGGCACAGGAGGCAGCAGTCCAGGGCATGATCTGAGAGGCAGTGCAAGTCTCCTGTGAGAGAAAGATACTGATAGTCATTGAACTGGCAATGTACTCTGAGCGATCCAGAAAGATCTGAAGAACCACATCAGCTTAACCTCACCACTGCAGTATCTAGACCCATGCAGAAAATCAGCATGGAAGCAAAGGAAACAAGGCAAGGGCACTGTCAGATGAAACTCTTTCTACAACAGCCACACTGAGCATCTGCGGAGTGGGAGCAGAGCAGTGAATGAGCTCTCCTACACATCCACCAACCCAAGTGATTGAACATTTACCAAACTCCTTAAAACTGCAGCCAAAACATGCTGTCTCTGAACCTTTCCACCCAAATAATAAGGCCCTTTCTACTAATTGAAAACCTTAATCTACTCAGGGCTAGCTTTTTCCTACCCAGTCTGATTGTGCGCACTGATAAAATACAGCAGATACTTCGTTTCAGAGCTTTTAATTCTATTTCTGTCTTTGAATCACATTACAGACTCTCAGCAGGTATGAGAGTTCTGTTGGGCTAGACACCCCACTGGGATCATCCGTAACAAAACTGTCTCCAAGTTTTAGTGATGTGCTACACACAACATCATATATTTCCAGACCAGGGTCAAAATGAGCAGTTGACAAGGCAGAATTAATCTGGTTAATGAGGCTTTCATTCCAGGAAAATAAAACAGTTCCTCGTATCTGTTTCCATATAATAGCTGCTTTTGTATAATGACAAGAGTAGGGTAAAATATTGCTAGTGATTCAGAAGAACAAAGTATTAAAAGGGCTTGAGTAGCTCGGAGGGAAGAGAATGCACCGAACTTTAAAAGATACTTAATGCATCCATAAATAAGCTAATGTTATATGCATTTTGTGTAGACTCTCATAAGGAGCACTAAGAAGAGAGTAATGACTCATAAGAAAATAAAAACTAAGAAAGACAAAAATACACATTTTATCTTCCCTTCCCACTCTTCCTCCTCTCCCCCTAGTCTCATAAAGATCAGGAGGATGTCCTAAAATTGTACCATCCACAAAAATCCTTCTTTAGCAAATGAAAAAGTTTTTAAAATGTTCCTAATGATAAATTTCTTTGTTATGTCTTTTTTTTCTTGCTAATGAATACCATGATATCCATAATGTATAATGTACAGAGATA
>JAOEHX010028559.1:0-14219 GCA_025448015.1 Bolborhynchus lineola | reverse complement strand
AGGTAGCTGTGAAAGGTAGGAGGTACCTAGAGACAACATTCAGTACAGCAGTATACCGATGGGGAAAAAACTGAGATTGATTTTTTTTACCTGTACTAGGGCTTTAGCATTTACACTGTTTTGCTAGGATTGCAACCCTAAATTTGCACAGGATGTTTATGGTTATTATATTGGACATCTCATCTATATTTGCAGAACATGCTGATGGCTTTTTTTTCTTGAGAGTCAGCTGTTATTTTTCGCCTCCTAGGGAAGGACAGTGATGCTATTTTAAGAGCTGATACTCATAGTCAAAAGACTCATTTCACTGTGACCCACAACACATTTATGCTGACAGCACACTGACCTCCTAACTCAAGACTTTTAGGAAGACATAACGTTTCTTAAAAAGAATTCAAGGCAAGGTTGATGTAAAAACTCTTCCAGCAAGATAAAATATTATCACATAACCCTGTTGGTCCTTGAGCAAGACCTCTCCCCAAAATGGAAAGCCTGTTATGTCCAGAATTTTAGGGTAGCACTGCTACCTAAAAATTTAGGTAGCAAATTGTGTTTATTCTTCCAGATGATGTTTTTAAAGACATGAGTATGCCTCATAGCTGCATAAACAACATGCTGCAACTTAACATCTGGGGCACATTGTATGCTTTCTAGAACAGGAAGCTATATTTTTTTCAGCTGAACATACAACAGGTACCATAGGGCTGAAGGCATCAATTTCAGACCTCCTTATTGAACCTTTAAGAAAACTTGTGCTCTATCCATCAATCAGGAGGCCAGTCTGTCAGTAAGCACTGAAGGTGCTGATCTCTGCTAGATACTCTTTTCAATCCATTGCTAGCTGTAAATAGGATTTTGCCAAAACTAAAGCAAAACTATGAAGCACAGAACTACACTGCTGTGCTTTTGCATGACTACATTTTCAGAGAGAAACCCAACTGACCATACTACACAGTGGAGTGTAACTCTCAATCTTTCCCACTGATCTGGCCCTCAGACTCACAGGTACTACAAGAAAGCTTCCCTGTTTCTTCCTGTGGGTGGAGGCATCAAGCACACTTCCCACAAATACAAATCTCAATGCACCGGAACCTACTTGGAAAAGAGAAGGGCTACGTCTTAAACGGGAAGAATTGTCTGAAATCAGAAGCCACACCTTCTTGTTGCCACTGGTAGTGACATCACCACAAAAGAGAGTAAATCTGTTATACATTTAACAACTTGTATGTTTTTCCACCTCTCCTGAGCACCGTTTGCAGTTCTGTGAGAGCAATCACACTGCTGAACACCCTTCTACCTCCCAAATCATGTTTAAATCAGTTGGGGTTTTTGTGAAAAATCATCAGGATGATGTATGGTTGAAGATAATACAACCTGGGGATAAGGAACCTGTTCCATCTTCTGTCACTGGAGGAGTGGCCTTGACTGAAAACTCCTGTATTTTTTCCAGTCTAACTTACAAAATTTGAACAACACAGCTTCAGCTATGGCCTTCTAGAGTGTGGTAGACTGACCTTGACTCAACACCAGGTGCCCACTAAAGCTGCTTTATCATTCCCCTTCCTCAACTGGTCAGGGGAGAGAAAATATAACAAAAGGCTCATTGGTCAAAATAAGGACAGAGAGGGATCACTGACCAGTTACTGTCATGGGCAAAACAGACTTGACTTGGGGAATTAAGGTAACTTTAATGAAATTACCAACCAAATAAGACTAGGGCAACGAGAAATAAAACCACATCTTAAAGCACTTTCCCCCCACCCCTCCCTTCTTCCTGAACTCAACTTCACACATGAATTCTTAACGTCCTCCCCTGCAGCGGTGCAGGGAGATGGGGAAAAGGGCTTGCGGTCAGTTGATCCCACACTATCTCTGCTGCTCCTTCCTCCTCCCGGGGAGGACTCCTCACACTCCTCCCCTGCTCCAATATGGGATCACAGCCTCCTTTGGACATCCCCCTGCTCCAGTGTGGGGTCCTTTGAAATTTCAGACTGACTCATCTACATCTTCCCTGTAATGCTTTACCCATGGATCTACAGTTTGCACTCCACTGTTGAAACTATTCCACCCCCAGTGAACTATTAAATGCTCATTGGTGCTAGTGAGAGAGCATAGAAAAGAAAGGCAGGGAACTCAAGATGTTTTGGAAAACACCTGGTTTGAACTAAAATAAAGCAGGAACATAAACACGAAACTTCTATACCCTTTCATTCCTGAGGGTGTTAAAGGTGGACTGAGAAGCTCTCCACTTCTGAGACCTGTCCCGTGTTTTTGTTGAACTGACCTAATATCAACAAGTTCCACACCAAAACCACATGGCACTCCTTAAATATGTTGCGATAGTTACATCACAAATGCACATGCTTTAATACCATTTTGGAATACGTTGTTTGATTTTCAACTTCCCTTTGCACTACGCATAGTAAAACAAGGGGTTATACTCACAGGACAGCATTGGTCGTCTCCCTCATGCTTAACAAAGGTACCAAATTCACAGCTCACCATAATCTTCATTCTTCCTCGCTATCCTTGTTTCATACTACTTTTTTAGGAACGTGATAGAGGCCTTGAGATCTCTAATGCTTTATCAAATTCAGCTTAAAAACGCTTAAAAGGTCAAAAGTTCACTGGAGCAGGAAATGAACAAAGTGATCACATAAATCTCATCTTCAAGGACAGCAGGAAAGAACCGTGCCATTTGAAATATAAAAGCCAATTCTTATCTGGCTTTACGTGGACTTAAATCCACCTTGTGGGACAAAATTCCCTGCCTCAATCTCTTCATTATGTATTGGTTTTCCTTATTAATGATGGTTCTCCTAACCTTTGATTTTCAAAGTATTTTTGTAATATTAGAATTATTATAAGCAGAGTAGAAATTAGAGAATTTGCTTGATAAGTATTTAGGCCATTTTGCTTTGAAATTCTGTTTTGAAACATTTTGTTCTTGTCTTTGTCTAATGGGAAACTGCAGTTTTTGCATTATTCTCTAGATAACCATCAAATCACCATTTACTACTAGTTCACTGTTTTTTCTTTTAAATATCAGAAAATGCGTGTTACCCAGACTAAGTCTTTGCTTTACATCCTCAGTAGTGAAAGGTACATGAATGCATGATGGATGCATGTGGGGAAGGAGGGACTTACTCCTTGCTATGCTTGGTGGACAGCCTTCCCACACAAAAGGACAAGGCATACATGATGTGATCTGACTGCAGTCAGTCCCACACACTTGCATTCAGAGTTCCTTCCATACTACCATCTGTTGATTTTGCCTTTTTTCCCGTTTTTCCCTCTTTTAATTAGTATTTTCAGCTCTCCTTCACTTTCTAACTGGCTGGGATGAATCCAGCAATACATATTCAGTGCCAGTGTTCGAACTCAACTCTTGTTATCTGACACTATTTCTGGATTTCTTTATATAGGTTATTTCCCTCTTATTTATTTATTTCTGGCTGACATATACCAGCATTCATCTGAGCATGCTGATCAACATAAGCTGCTCTCTGTAATTAGACTTTTTTAATTAAAACAGATTAAGATGAGTTATTTACATGAAATCAGCTTTGCTACTAAGAAACCTTTATTGGTATTTACATGATTGCCTTCTGTACATTTGCTTTTATGATTATACACATGTTAGCTCTTAATGGAATGAAAAGGGCACTAGGACCTACTGTTTTTAATCTGCTATCATTTACATCCCAAAGTTGCCAAATAGGTGCTTGCCTAAAGACAGGTTTTCACGGGAATAGTGAGGATAGTTTTCCTTTATCTAACCATGAAGGTACACTTGTACTGCTACCTATTTTCAGCTGCACTGGAAGAGAAGTACAGCACCTGAAGAGTAACTAAACCTCCTTTGCACAGGTAACACGAATGAACAATGGCAAACGAAAGACCACCTGCAGTTCAGCACGTATCCCTTAAAAGTTAGTGAAGTTCTCTGACAAAGCAATAGACTTTGTTGTAGAATAAAGTATTTTTAGAGGAGGCAATTATATTCTGTATTTTTTCCCCAGCAGAAGCACTCTAAAAGCCGTCTGCATTGCACAACTAGATCTGTGGGAAAGAATGATTGCTGGTTTCCATGTTGAAGAAACACAGGAAAGTAATTCAGGGAAAAATGTCAACTTCGTTATACTTCAGCTGGGAGGAGAATGTGATGTTGACATCCAACTGCTGTATCAGTGGTACCCGCTCTGCCATTCTAAATACATCTCCTTAGTTAACCCTGCGGTAAATGAATTCAGATTTGCCTCTCTAACTATTGTAATACATTAAAACATGTATGAAGAGTCTCTTGAACAGCAGGACAGCAGAATTTACCTGAGAAGCACAGAACCACAATGCTTGCAGGCACTCTCACTAAAGCATAAAAACCAGACTGACCTCAGGACACAAACGGCATTGAAAAATAAACAGTTCTAACAAAGGGCAGGTTTGAAAAAGCCAACAGACAACACCCCCACCCCTCCAAAATCAGAAGAAGCAGAGAGGTTTGCAATGCGATTCCATCACGCTTCTTGTATTTCAGCATACCTGGTGACACAGCCTCAGAAAGCCCACTCAGGACTTTAAGATATGGTCACAGTAATCCGAGTGTCTTCAAATGGACTTGGTTCTCAGTTTTCAGCATAAGCAAATGTTTCTCTTCAGAAATTACTTCAAAAAGAGAACACGGAAAGAGAGATGGAATAGGGAGCTGTCCAGGTCTCGCTCAACAGCAAATGAAAATAGCCTATTAACTCTGTCCTCCATCTATACTTGCCCAAAATGGAATTTCCAAGTATTTCCAATCAGCTCTCATCCTAAGCAGCTACACACTTGTTTATACACCAGCCCTGTGATCAGATTGTCAGATACAGAGCTTGTGATTTATATGTAAAAACAAATGAACTTTCATCCTGTGATTTAAAACCAGTGCAGGTCACTGCAAAAGTTAACCTAGGTCTGACTCTTTGTGGAATTTCAGTACGCTTAATGCTTTTGGGTCTGAACCTTTACCATGCTGTAAGGTATAAACAAAGGTTTTAGAGTTTTTATGGACTTTCCTTAGACACATGTCCGCAGCAGTCAGGAAAAATTTGGTTGTTATGTAGCCTTCTAAAGAAAGCCTAAGAGAACAATAATCACATGATAAAATGTGGCAAAGGAGCCTTAGAATTTGAGCTGTTTGACAACGCACTTAGAAGGCCCTCCTTTGAAAGCTGAGCCTGCTGCTATGGTCACTTGCAACTCAGACGTTGAGAAGCAGCCACAGACTTGACTGACTTATACAAAACACTTAGGAGATATAAAGCATACTGCCAAGATACCAAGTACCACAAAGACGACATCCATTCTTGCCAAGTCGCAAATCTAGCCCTCCCTGCTCAACTTTTCAAGGCCATCAATCACCATCATAAAACTCATGACTACATTTCATATATGCATAAAATATAGGTTGCTTACAACATCCCACTTGTCGAACAATTAAAAAGCTGCAGACGGTCATAAAACTTAAGGAAGAAGATCTGAAACCTTCCATAAACATCCATCTGCCTATGATAAAATAGAGACGAGAATGCCTGCAAACAACTCTTGGTGAGGAAGGATGCAGAAGAATTGATGGCCTAGGCTACCTGCAGTGCGGATCAGAGCAGATGTCACGTGTACATGGAAAGAATCTCACTGGTACCAATTTCTCCATCTTAAAGGTGTGTCTGCTTAATACCATGAAAACAATCACCCCTGGGCCTCTTCAGGAGGAGAATGAGATGCTGGCAGGAAACAGCAGTAAGTGGTAGCTATGGCAGTAAACCAGAAGTATTAAATCCCTAAGAAGGCCCCATAGAGAGCAAATGAAGAGTTCTACTGGGGACCCACTGGGTCCCTGCAAGAGACAGGTGCCGTTTCACTGACGGCATAAAGATCTTTCAGGTTTATGCTAGCCTGGGAATTAACTCACTGTGTTCATGAAAAGGCTCGTTTGCTCATTAATCAACAGAATCGATGGATCCGATTGCCAGGGTTTTCTTTAAAATAATTTTTAAAACTCCCACAAATCTGGAATCAACAAACTCTTCTCAAGGATTTCTATTGCTGGTTGTAACCTACAGTGCATTATTACTATTTTATAAGGTACAACATTTTGTGACAGTTCTGATTTGTATGAATAAATAACGGTGAAAAACTCAGAATGGCAGCTTTTTGGATAAAGCTCAGTTCCCAAAACATTACTCTTTCTTTTTTAATAACCTGCATTAAAAAGGGTAGCTTGGAGCCTAGATGATAACCGTGAAAGACATGAAAGCATTAGACATTATTAAACTCTAAAAAACATAAGGGTTAAAGACATCACAAAATATACTGAATTAGGTGCTGACTGCACAGAAAAACAAAGTATCTCCTATGATTCCACCTCAGCATCTTTTGCATATTATAATTTTAAAAGCGAAAGCATTGCCAGAAAGAGCAAAAGAAAGGGCCAACTGAAAGAACAGACCTTGATCTGGTCAATGATACAAAACCCCATTCCCTATTTACAGGTTGCAGACAAGTGCTCAGCTCACAGTTAATATACGGCTTAAATCACATCCTGTGATTTGCCATGCCTCAGAACAAGACACATTTGATTATGCAATGCTGGGAAACAACACAGATCATTATCAATACTCCAGAGGACTTGGAGGATGAGCTTACTCTGTCAACAATAAGGCAAAAAAGCTCTCAAAGGATTGCCAGCTCCTCCAATGGAAGGAGTCTTCCATGGCTGGGGAAAAGACATCTTCTGAGAGACATTGGTTTTGGTTTGAATCCCTCAAAATTGGAATGTGGTGCGATTCAGTCAACTGCAGTGCTATTTTTGTGTTGCAGTACTTGCTCCTTACTAATATACTGCTTCACAGTTACTGTATCAGATAAGCTTAAAAATTCACAAATTTGGATGCTGTGCAATTTCAGAGACCTCCTTCTCTAGCTAAATGTGGCTTAAATGTGATCATATATGGCAGCACTACACAGCCAGAAGATTTGTCAGCCAGCAAAAGAACTGCGGCTCCTATGGAGAAGCATCTGAGACTTTTGATGAAATACTAGGATAAACAATTTAATGAATAAATAATTAACATATAATTAAAGCATTATTAAGACAGACTTGTATTAGCTCTGTGCATACTGTGGTGCTCTCAGAGAACTAATGGCCCTGACTTGACACCTTTGTGCAATTTGAGTGCAAATCTTTACCATGAAAAACTAAAAGTGAGCTGCCAGCGGCTGAAGGGAGCAGTGTCTTTATGGACCTCTGCAGTCCAACTCTAATCAAGACCCAAAGCCATTCTTTTTCAAATTACCATAAATATTACCATTTTAAACTGAATTTCTTTCTATTTGCAGTATCACCTTTCCTAAGAAAAGGAAAAATAATTTGATTCAGAGCTCACCCATAAATAAATTCGGAATATCAATAGTGCAAACAACAAACTATACCTGGTGTAACAGATTACATTCCCAAAGACAGAAATCCCTGTTTCTGCATATGTGAAGTAACTGAAGATGGTTTATAGAGACCATGACACTGCGATATCTGCCCCAGATCTGACGAAATGTGGCAGATTCGATGCCTTTCTTTCACCATGTAATTATGCATAGAAGGTCCTAACAAGTCACAATACCTCTGCCTCCACAGAAAAGGAATATTATATTTTTGTTTCTCACTGTGAACAGGATGTGTGCATACATGTATTTCATTTCTCACATCCTGTGGCAATGTAAAAACACAGAAGAAAGTGAAGAGGAGTCTAAAACCTCCTCCACTTAGAATGGGTGTACACAAGATAGCTCCTAATCCCATCACCCAGGAATGCTAAGGACTGAGGCTGCATTTCGCAATACACAGAAATAGAAAGGAGAAGGACATTCGGGGTCTCCTGCAGTGTTAAATCAGCCCCCATTTCCCTGAAGATTTATGTTCCAATACTTTTTTCCATGTCTGCTGTCATCAGCCAGATTTTCTAATAAAGCCACTTGGTTGCTACATTTATTCCTGAAACTTCATTACTTCGCAAGTAAACCCTGCAGTTTGACAGGTGCTGATAGTGGGGGAACTCATGCATTTAAAGTGCACAGAAAAGTTTCCCAAATTAGTCACAACCGCTTCATCTACAAAACACAGCTCTGTGAATAAATGTCACTGTGAAAAATACTGTATTCTGAGGAGCTGAAACCTGGAGAGCAAAACTCATGAATGGTCTATCAACTACAGGAGTTATAAAAAGGAATTGTCTGAGCATGCTTCCATAACATACCCTCTCCAGTTCAAGCCTATTACACATTAGCACTGAAGAAAAACCTGCGCAGTTCTCTCTACTTGCCAAAACGGAGCAGTGTGCTTTATGTTGAATACCATCATACTGCTTGTGGCATTGATTTTGTCTCGTAATCAGATGAAATACTAATTTCAAAGGGGCGAGAATTCTTTGTGGACCCCCAGAAAGCCCCAGAATAACAATTCTCAACCAGTAGGCTTTTATGTTTGTTTCTTTCACTAGCAGAATCAATGCATTTGCCAATATTGAGAGAACACTCCTCAATAGAGTACCTGGAGCAGGAATCTTGCGATGGATGTTGCATATAGTCATGATAGTGTAAAAGCTGAGGCATAGTAAAATCTGCTTAGGTTAATAACAAAGTTTGGAAAAGCTTGCAATGGCTGAGACCCAATTGTCTTTATTTTCTTCAGAAGTAGATGATCCCCAAACTGCCACACTTTTCCAATGAAAGGGAATAAAGCTTCCATGTGGATTCCTATTTGAAGATACGCTCCCCCTGTTTTCCACATAGAGTGACAGCTTGTGCACTACTGACTTAGAAGCCACCTACCACTTCTTGCTGTCTTGACCATGCATCTTTGGTGAACTGAGGATAGAAATCTATACCTTGTTTGTAGCTTCCATAGAGTTTCATGAAAGCTAGTTCTCTGAATGCAACTTCTGTAACTTTCTGAATGTTAATAAAGGGAGGTAAAGTCAATCATTCTGAAAAGTGGAAGAAAACACAACAGCTACAGAAAATACTTAAAATGGCTTGAGACCTCCTCACTCTATCTTTGTATTTTAGAGAACAGCTATCAGAAACAACTTGGAGAAACATTACAGCTATTTCACAACATTTATGGTAATGCATTTGCTAGAGTTGCAAATCCCTGGCAAAACAAAGATCTGATGGAAAACGCTAAATCAGAGTCTGAAACATTTCATTCAAATCAATGGCAGGAGGGATTTTCTCCAAAGCACCAAATCCTGAAAGCTGCAAGTCCATGACTCAAGGACAGATATATTCTTGCATAGAACCCTGCATTTGGTCACTGCAGCCGACAGCCTTAGTTTCACAGCTGCTAGTAGGAATGATACTGGCAAGCACAATACTTCCAGTGAGCAGCTGCAGTACGCAGGGCTCTTTCGGGTTATCAGAAAAATCAACGCCACAGCCCCCTCACACTTTTCTGTTTCATCCTGATTTGGATGCACACCATACTAGAACAACAAAACCAGGGAGCGGTGGTAGTGGCAGTTTTCCAGACACCCAGAGGAATCTGGTTTCCAGCCAACTCCAAAATCCATCTCTCAGCGGAAGAGTCCTGTGTACCAAGTTCTGATCCTCAAATACAGGATTTGGCAATGTTACTAAATGTGTCCTCAAGACACAAAATACCAGATCTGCATGCATTGGGCAGCTTGGAATCCACACCTAGAGGTACCTGCTTTATTTAACACTTTTATGTCCTCTTCAGGAATACACCAGTGTACTACCAAAGCGCTGTGAGCAAAAGCAGCCCTCTATTTCTTTCTTCTGGACTTTCCAAACCACTTCCATTCCCTTAGTCAACACCAGCTTGTTTCTATCTGTCCTTCTCTTGCCATCTCAAGATCCCAGTTTAACCCAGTCCCTTCAGAGAAAAGCAGAAATAAGCTGTCATACTACTTTTCTGTCAGATGGAGAAAAATGTACGTGGGTTCTAGTAGGCACTGCTGCTAATTTCCAAAATTAAAAGTACAGCATAAGGAAATAAGAAAGAGCAACCGAACCTTTCAGCATCTGCATCCTTTTTAACACTTAATGGGGATCATGCCTGCTCTTGCTACAAACCATGCTGTAGGAAACCATAATTAAAATGAGGAAACACAACCAGAATTAAATGGGTGACACCTTGTTAAAGAAAGGGGAAAAAATGAGGAAGGCACACAGCAGAGGAAGAAACAAACACACAAACAAAGGTTACTTCTGCTACTCAGAGGCACAGGTTTCCAAAACAAGCTTGTGAAAGCGAAGAGCAGCTCTCAAGACAAATTGAGTGTTATTTTGATCCTGGGTAATTCAAAGAAATCACAAATGGTGAAACACAAGTACTTTTAACAAGAGAAGCTATTTTAGTTGCTTAAAAGATGCCATGAAAGGAAGTGTCTGGTGAGGGAAATCAGCACGTATTAAGAAACCTACATTCAATTTTAAACATCTTTACTTTTCCATCTGCAAGATTACTATTTGGTTTTGGCTTTAGGACTCTACTCCTGAAACTGCTTGGATTTCAGCAGGAGAAGCACATAAAACCTAAGTAGTAGCATTACCAGAAAATGTAAACTTTTGACAAGTGCTTTGACAAATGTCCTTTCACCACCGGGCAGCAGTGATGCAGCGATGGCAGTAACTGCAGAAGCAGGGCCATGCTGGTGGGAGAGGTGCTGCATGAGGGCTTTTAGGGTTTTTTCACCTTCTTGCCACTTCGGCTGTCAGAAAAAAGCCAAAGGAGCTGAGATCAAAGCCTTGAGAGAGGAAGGCCTCTAAAAATGAGGAACAGAAGCAAAAAAAGACGGTTCCTTCATATACGAAGAATTTTATCCTCCTATCACAGGTTCAGTGCAAGTTGGCTTTCTCCTTTCCTTGTGCTCACCTAGAGATTTCATTAGCAGATTGAGGAACAGAGTGGTGTTAAGTGCTAATTTTATTATAATATCCCACACCATTTACCTGATGTGACATTAGAGATACTTGAATATTCATGATTTCTTTGCTTCATGATATGTTTGACTTCTAATTGTGCGCAAAGCTTTAAGGGTTTGAAGTCTTAAGAACTATTGGTTGAAAGCAGAGACCCCCTGGCAGCACTTTGTCAGAGAGCAGTTAACTCCATCTCCTACAAAGAAACACATCTTTAACATGTACTTCTAAAGTTCCAAAAGATGAGGTAGGAGCGCACTTGCTTTGTCAAACACCTCCTTTAAGGACACCCTTCCTCCTGCTTTGCCCCCTGCTTCTCTCCCAACAAAGAAGCCCTGAATATTAAATGCATATACAGAATTACAGGAGTGTTTGTATTGCGACTGCTCCCTTTTCATAAACCCACTGAAATCCAAACATAATGGCCAAAATCATTTGGGTTTCAGCAAGCTTTAGGACAGACTCCTCCATCAGAGGCTCTTACAAAAACCTGTCTGCCTTAATAAGGAAAGTCTGCTTATACGTTAATAACTGCTCAAGAAACAGGAAATGAATGCTACATGTAATAAAATCCCTCAAGTGTGGCTTTGTCATTATTTACTTACTAAAGCCTATGCTGGAAGAGGAGTAGGTAAATTAATCAGCTCCTTATTGGAGAGAGCTAGACAAGATCTGAGATCCCTTTGGTCATAACTGACTACACGGTTTCCTTTTGAACGTGTGAAAAAGAACACAAAGAAGTGTTTTTTTGAGGCAAGGGTGCGGGGTACATAGGGTTTTGAGGGTGTTTTTTCCATTATTTTGTGCACTGTTTGAGTTGTTATTTTTTTGTATAGAATTTCTGAGTTAACAAACAAAACTTCCTCAGGTTGACCTGCATTAACAAATCTTTTCCTGTATGGCTTTGAAACAAAATCCCTTTTACCTTGGAACCTATAAAAGAGTTATTGTGAAAAGCTCCACTCAGATCCTGTATTTACTTGTTCAGAGTGACAAAGCCCTCTGCTCTGACTGAGTTTCCATAAGCTGCTCATCAATGCAACCTTAACACAGTTCTCATGATAAATCACTGGTAGCTGATTTTCTTTGATTGTATTTCATTTCCTGGCCTGTAACACCGAGAAGAAAGTGCTGGGATTGCTTTGTTCAATTTGCAATGCGTTCAAGACAGTTTCCATCTAAGTATCATGTAACTAATAACTCCTAAATGACCTTTGTTCCTTCATTCCCCAAACTTTAGAGGATTTTGGGATAATGATTCTCTAAATCAAATCTTTCCTCGTGAGAAAATTTCAGCAGCATGAGCACAGATAAAGAAAGGCAAGAAGCTGTCATATATATATATATACACATATAGCTGTGATGTGCTACTGTGATTCAGCAGGCACAGCTGGTCACATTGAGCCACTGCCTCCCTCTAAGATAACACCTTTGTCAGAAGTTCATTTGCACCGGTACTCCATTCCTCAGACACAAGAGCAACTGATACTCTCCATCACCTTACCTTGGGTTGAACTAACAATTAACACTGAGGACCATTCAATGACTTCTTCTCTGAGTGCTCACTGGACAAGCAGCTGTGAACAGCCACCATCCTGCGGCCACCATCAGAGCCAAATGCAGACTCCAGACACTGGTTATAAAAATCCTCAAACAATACAGAATTCTTTGAGAGAGAATTTTTTTAAGGTGTTAGGATATCAGAGGGTTTTTTCCTCAAATTTATTTTTAATATAGACCATTGCTGGCCTGTTCCAGGTACATCTGATTTCATCCTCTCACCCGGATTTCTGCCTCTGCCCCATGCTTTATACTGAATAAACCTACATCTTGCTACGGCATGTGGTGCAGAAGGACCTACCATATTTCAAATAAAGCTTTGGGAAGGCACATCTAATTTTGTCTTAATCTACTGCAGTTGGTCAGCATGAATATTTTTAATAGGGTTTTTCTTTAAGATCTGAAAGTGAGTTACCTAGTCACTAAAAGCATTTTTATATACTAAAATCCTTCAGAGCCCTTAAACCCACACAACCCTAAGGCAAACTGTATCAAGTTCACAGACGTCTGATGTCCAGCAACCACTCTATAAAATCTGCAAGGCTCCAACACCTCATGGTATCTCTTATAGTTCACATAGCCCTAAGGCAGTCCTTTCCATCACAGCATAGCCAGAAGGCAAAAGGCAAGTAGGAGCAGGCCGTATAACAGACAGAGGAAGACTTCACTGCACCACAATAGGAAAGCTCGGCGCTAGAGATGGAAGCAGGGACCAAAGGCTGAGTGCACCCGTCACTATGGAGTTTGCGGGTGCTCTCGGTATCCTGGTGAGCAGAGATACAGCCTGTGATAAATACATAAGACAGTCTATATTTGGGTTCCTATTGGACATGTTTGTCATTCTCACTTCCTATCTGCAAGACAGGAAGAGCTCACTCACTCTTCTCACTGTAACCAGGATAATAACTGTAACATAAAAGGATGCAGTTCAACTCAAAATGTCACAACAATTAGCAACATGGCTGTGAACTTAAAATTTGAAGCTATTACCGTTAGCGCAACACACAGAACTCAAGAGGCAAAACACACAGAAGAAAAACCTGAAATGCCATGTACAATTAGAAACACCATCACAGCACAGAGCAAAGGATTTTCCCCGCCTCTCCCCAGCGGCAGCCAGCTCACTCACATAATGCTAGAGTTTTCAAGAGTTCATGCTTTAAGGAAGTTGCAAGAGGTGACAGCTGAGTACAAGGAAGGAGAAGATGCTAAAATCGAATATACTGACAAATTCAGGCTCCTTTCTGCTACTTGTGCATTGCTAGCAGTTCTGGGCACAGGGACAGAGGAGACCACAGGTAAGCACACAAGCATCAAAGTCAGCTAAAAATCAGTATTTCTGATAATTGATGTATTAGTGCAAACCACTCCTCAGACTTCTTGTTACTTCCTGTCAAATTAAAACCAAAGCTGGAAAACCGATCACATGAGAACATGTTAGGTTTTCTGCTAATAGCTTCATCTTTAGGGGTGGATTAATGCTCTAACTGAAAAAAGTAGCAGATAAAAAAAGAACCCTCAGAATGGAGAAAAGAGGCATTTTATAGAGAGAAATTTACACTTAAGTATATAATTTATATAAGTAATTTATATCAGCATATTAAGTACATAATTCATATAAGTAATTTACATAAAATATATAATTTATACAAGTCATTTATTTACAGAGAGAAAAATGCATT
>JAOEHX010028554.1:0-11170 GCA_025448015.1 Bolborhynchus lineola | reverse complement strand
GTTTGCAAGATAAAGCAGGATGTGCATCTCAAAGACAGACCAAATGATGTAAATATTTGTAACCCTTAGTAGTTTTGTTGAATTGGAATGATAAGGAAGTAAGAGAGTGGAATGTTACTGCTTAGCACTTAGTAGACTATAAAAGGGATGCGAGATGCAAAATAAAGGATTTCATTTGTAACCAGAAACAGTGTCAGCTCTGTACAGCTCCACACAAAGGTCTTTTTATTTTCATTTTCATTCCATGAGAAAATGCTCTAACTTTTCCTATCTATCTTTGCCTCCCCCAGCTTCTTTTTTCTGCCCTACATGTTTGATTTGTAAGCCCTGTAAGGTAGGATATGTTTACAGTTAAGTACATATGTTTGTTATCTTTAACAACAAGGCTCCTATTTTGACTAAGGCCTCTGGGGACTGCACTGCAAGTTAATAAAAATGCCAAGGAATATAGGTGATGAGGAATAGCCATCCTACTCATTTGTTACCCTACAGGAAATGAGTTTCCATTTCTCAGAGTACTTGCTACCTATCACAAGTAGTAGTCTTCCTTGATTAATTTTTACTGTATACTACAAAGAAGCAGTGTGATTCCCTTCACTACTGAACTGGCTAATAATATACAGTGATATGAGGCAAAGATGAGATCAATATGACCCCTGCTATGTTGCTGTATTCACAGCCCATCTCCTGAAAAGCCAGTAACTTTGCCAGTCTTTTTGAATCATGAATCATTTTCCCAGGCAATGTTTTATTGCGTTGAACAATTACAATTAATAACTTCCAAGATCACGGCAAAGAAATCTATCCTGCTTCCTTAGAGGAAATACTTATTAAACAAAACATTTTTTAAAGACCTGAACTTGAGCAAGAGTTAAAATCAAAAGTATGCTCAATAGAGGCATGAAAAACACCATCTGATGTAGTTGATACAGCTACATAAAACAGAAGG
Organism: Bolborhynchus lineola; assembly: GCA_025448015.1. Taxonomy (NCBI): domain Eukaryota; kingdom Metazoa; phylum Chordata; class Aves; order Psittaciformes; family Psittacidae; genus Bolborhynchus; species Bolborhynchus lineola. The sequence goes on along the minus strand of JAOEHX010028554.1, from coordinate 10,221 downwards.
ATTGGCTGCACTCCAGCCATCACTCTTAGAATTTACCGTATGGCTTATGTTGTCACAGAGTTATCATCCTGTGGAAATCAGTTCTAATAGCGCTATCAAAAGTCACTCAGCTTCCTGTTTTTTAAATCTTAAACAACAAAAACATAATAAGTATTTTTGGTCTGTGGTGTTTCAAGCATTCATCTTTTGACAGCTCTTCTACAAAATGGAAGGAGTGAATATCTCTTTTGTAACCTGTTCCAAAACTCTGCATTTGGAAAATCAGTACAGGTTCTCAGCCAAAGATAGGTGTCCTCTGTGCCTTCTGGTATCAGTACAAGGATGATCTACCAGGAGAACATCTAGTGATATTAATCTTCAGGCAGTCTTAGCCAAAATACTGAAACTGTGGGCTATCTAAATGCATTGAATGGATGTACAGGCGGGCATGGATGTGCAGCACATGCCAGGAGGGCTGCATCAGGAAATGACTCCTAGAGCTGTAACAGCCTGTATAGACTGAAGGGTATATTTTGCACTGAAGGTTATACTATCCCCAAGCTGCAGGGGATACAATGTCACTCCTGAGACATTGAGAGAGATTCTACTTAGCACAGTGAAAAATGCATGCTTACACAGAGAAAAATATGAAGAGGTGATATGGCAGAAAAAAAATATTACCAGGTTAGTTAAGCACTAAAATGGAGTAGTAAGCAGAGTATTAGCAAAAGCATTATTATCTATCACAGTTCACCAATGAATTCTGAGGTCTCATTTCCTTCTGCATGTCATAAGTATTTATATCTAGGATTATTCTTTTTTTCATATCACCATCCAAAACTCAAACCACCAGAACTTTTCAGAGATCCAAGTTCTGAAATGCTGAATTACTGAAACCCATAAAAAACAGTGATTTTTTTAATGCTTTACCAGACTATGCAAATTTCACACCAAAACTGATCAATCATTGTATCAGGTGCTTTGCCCAGATGTGACAACAGTTCCCGTTTAAAAAAGATTTGTACTTAAACTGGTAAGAAACATGTAGCAACTTCATAATCATCTGCCAGTACAATAATTTGTTTGAAGCTTGTCAAATATGCATGATATTATACAGTCTTGTTTCAAGTACCCATTAAATACCTAACTTTTCTCAGATTATGAATAATCTATTGAATTAATACATAAATAAACTGAATTTTGACATCTAAATGCAGAAAAATATCTGCATTTAGCTGCCCGAGTATCATGTTTGCTTTCTAGTCAGGTTTTTGCACACTGAATTGCTGGGAACATGTTAATAATGAATGACACTTTTGAAACCGTCAGTCCCTAAATAAGAAGGCAGACCCTTCCAGGAGAGTAGATTGATTTGCTTTAGATCAGTTAGAATAGTTAGAATAGATACAGTAAGCATGAGAAAAAGATGAAAAAGCCAGACTAAAATGGAACAATTAACCTCTCTGCAGGAAAAAGGCGAGAAAAACTACCAAATCCAATTGCAGATAGCTGTAATTAAGGGATTGTAATTGGCTTTGAACCAGTTAAGAAACACCACAAGGCAAAGACTAGTCCATTTAATCTAGCACCCTACCTCCCACTGGTCCAAGATAGAAGCATAGAATCAACTAGGTTGGAAAATACAAAGGTTTATGGCCTGTGAAATTCAGGAGGTTTAAACTAAATGACTTATGAACTCTTCTTATTTTCAGGTCTGTGAACGCCACCAGAAAATACGTATCTTCTTCCCTGCCTTCCAGTGGCACCCTTAATAGTGCCATAGCAGAGCAGAAGGAAATCCATGCCTGTGAGAATATTCAAAAGAAGGTGTCTATGAGCAACACAAAGGGAAAGCTGCCATCATGATGTCCTTTGTACAGAAGCATAAACCCCCTTATTTCACTGACTGTGAATCTAGCTCTTATTACATCTGGGTGCAGCTCCAGACTCTACCTAAATGTAGTTGTGTTTGCAAAGTAGGTCTCTAGTCAGCTATCCAAACTGAAGCATCTATTGTGATTTGAGGTTCCCAAGGGTTTCTGGAGAATCTGCAGAAGAGTAGATACAGAAACTCTAAGGAACGTCTGATTTTCTGCAGTGACAGCTTGAGACTGGGCAAGATTTCTCAAATGCTGCTAGACATCTCTGTATTGGTAAGTGAATCATGTCCCTAATCAATAGAGTTAATGGCATATAAAATGAAATTCATCTCATCAAAGGTAGATACCTACTTCAAGAGGACCAGAAGCCCTCTCTAGGATCACTTGGTTTTAACAATTACAATTGCAGTAAATTAGTCCTCTAGTGACTCTAAAAAGAGCTTAGACACAGACACCTATATTTGCGTACCTAAATTTTGAGATGAGTTCTACACCTAGTTGAGGAATAAAACAACTTGAGTGCAATTTGTATTGTGTTGTTCTTTGTATCTTTAAAGATTCATTAAACTTAGATGGCTCCTAGAAAGATCTCAATAAAGTGAACACTTAAGCCATTCTTAAATTAGTTATAAACATCTTCCTTGAAAGCAAATCCAACTGAGTATCCAACTTGTTTACTCCTCACATAGATGTAAAATAATAATAGTAAACACAATATTAACAGCAATAGTAATTATAATAGTAGTAACAAAAATAACAATAACAACAGCAATAATGTGTTTTTTGTTGTTTTAATATTTTATTATGTTGGGTTTTTTTGTTTAACAATGAGAAAATATTCCAAAACCAGGCAACAGGTACACATATGACAGATTTAAACAGTTTATTCCAATTCAGTATCTCAACTAACTAAAAAGGCCATCATGTGAGGAAAAACTTTAGAAATTCACAGGTCAAACCCATAAAAAGACCCACAGAAAGTGGATAATCCAATTTACCTTACATACATCACTGAAGACTTCTGATGCCTGAAGTGTGTATTCTATAAAGTTATTCATTTTTGAGATGAAGAAACTTCTACTTACTTTAGTAACTCATTCCAGTGGTTAGTTGATCTCACTTCACAAAATAAAGTGTTGATCTCTAATTTGAATTTTTCTGAGCTTAATTTTAAGCAGTTGCTCCCTTGATGCAGTCTTCTATACTCTACAGGCACCTTCACTGCATTGTTCCGAAGGAATCTGAATTTATCTCACTGTATTAAAACACATTGCCTGAATTGACACAACTTAAGCAGGTGATCTAGGGTCCTGCATATGACTTCTCACCACAGTGATTACAACTGCCTGACAATGTCTGTCATTCACAAATCTGCCAGAATTTTACAGATCTTTGGAGACCATTGGCAATAATGTTAAAGTGTGGGTCCCCATGAGAAACATTCCTATTTCACTGACACTTATTGATGATTAGTGTTCATCAGTTTCTATTTTAATAGAATATATTTTGTTCATTTGATCATTTTTTATGATCACCACCTCCTGAATGAAACCCTGAATTGCAATTTCACAGTGTTGACCTAATTAAAGGAGGCAACACCGAAACTCATGTGCATATGTAGATGAAAGCAAATACCTGATGCTATGGTTTTCAAATGGCAGCTGGCTGAAAATGATAATGTTGCTCATGAGTCATATTAAAACAAATGGCCTGTGAATTTCAGTAGGTGCTAGGAGAGGAGAATGAGTGGAACCACCTCCTGTCTTTATTTTAGTATCTCAGTTCCAATTTTGCAGCACTGGCTATCCCAAAAGGAAAGTCCCGCAGCAGGGTTCTTCCATACATCATTGGTTTATGTATGCTGCCAATGTGAGCACTGCCAGAAGACCAGAGACATAAATTTATGTGCCCATGCAGGTTCATAGGGAAAAAAGGGGTCAAAGTTCTACAGTTTTAACATACTTGCAAGTTTCCCTTTGCTGCTCCAATACACTTCATAATTCCTTTTGATGAAGCTCCTTATTCTTTCTCTACTCTTCTCTTCTCAAAAAGTCCTTTTCTCTATCATTCATTATTCAAGATTTCTGTTAGATCCAGTACCAAAATTCAGACGCCCAAAAAGATCCCAAATAATTGTCATCCTAATTTTCATTGTGAGCTAAGTTCAGTTCACAAGGCCCCATTTTCCCACACATGCAAAAACATCATGAGAAACAGTCCCTGTATTTACAGATTTAGTAAACTAAACAGCAAGAGGAAGCTGAAGGTGTTGCCTCACTAGGACATTGCCACCCCATCCTGTGAACTCCAATGCCTCCTGTATCATATTGACTTTCTCTTGCTTCCAGTGTTTTGAAGAGAGTAGATGTGTCTGACCAACAGAAGGCCAAGCCAGGAGCATTTTTCCTGTCCAAGAACTGTAATAGTCTTTGGCTCTTCAGGGCTGATTTTAGCAGTCAGGTCACCAGGTGTCTTTGAATGATTAGGCACATCTGCAATTTTTATAGGCTATATTCAACCATAACACCTCCAAACCTGTAAATTAACTGCTGAAGCTGCTTGTGTAGTTGCCTTTCTTACTAGATCTGCAAGAGATAAAGGTAGAAAATCATATATAAGGGAGAAAGAACGGAAATGGAGGGAACCCCTATCCTCATTATATGGGGGGTTTGTATTGCAGAAAATTACAAAAAAGGATCAGATACCTTGGCTTCCAACCTTATGTGAAAAAAACCCGTAATGTAGCGTACTGTTAAAGAGCATGCTAGGAGGGACCATTCCAAAGCTGCTGAGAAGGTTTTCTCACCAATCCACGATATGGAGGCTATGACTATGCCACAAAAAAGCCATATGGCCACAGCTTATGCAGACACACTGTAGCTTTAAAGCAGCTGAATTAAGGACATGCAATGGGATACCTGCTGTAACAGCTGCTCATAAACATCAAGGGCACCCAGGAAACTAAATCAGTTGAAGTCAAACTTCACAGTGTGCTACTCCAGAAGTACCTGAACTATTTAATGTAAGCTTAACTCTTGTGACTATGTTACATGAAGACAGAATAATTCGGTTAATGCAAGCTTTTAAAAATTACATCTCATCTACTTTAATTACTAGACTTGTCTTAGTCCACTGAGAAAGACAGCACCCTCAATAAGATGACTTGCCCAAAAGAAGTGGGATTATCCCATGGGGATGCCACTGGGTGCTGACTGTGCTAAGGGGCAACAGATGAATCCAACCCCGCAGTATCTATGAAGTCATATAAACACAACCATGAGGTCTTATGCATGTCTTGCTTTGCTCCTATCAAGTAACTTGCACATTGTCTCATTAATTCATTACCCATCCTCCTCTCTGTGGGAAGACAGATCTTGAGAAGATAGATACAAGGATTGTGTGGCACATATTTATGAGTAAACTTGTGTATATTTTGGTGGTGAGCATTAATTTACAGGATAGACATTCAGAACATTAGTATGCATTTTGGAAAAATATGCACAAATAATTTACCTTGAGAGTAATTTCCTTCATTCTATTGAAATACAAACCCTAGTAAGAACTGTTGATAAGAAGATCAAAATTAAGTATTGCAGTAGGTAAAAAGTTTTTTTCATCACTTTTAAATAGGTGCTGCTATTCAGTTCCAATTGATATTGCATTTCATTTCCCATGAAGAAAAGACTCATCTTTTCTAAGTACTGTTTACTCAGTTTTATTAATCATTATTATTCAACAGAGCTACATTAAAGGAACTTAGATGGAGCTCCATTATGCAAAATATATATTCCTATAACAAGAGACACTGCTTGCCGCAAAGAAGTTAAATAAATGCTAAAGTTCTCATTTTACAAACAGGAATTTATGAAACAGAACCATACTGAGTGCCCAAGGACAGGGGATGGCCAGAACCAAGGTGATTGCTAAGACCTTTAGGATGTGTTTACTGGGTTTAAGGGACTGAGGTTTTGATCTGCACCCCTCCATGTCCTGTTTGCCAATGTGTTAAGCCCATCCGTATTGTTTTATTTTGTTAATCACTGTTTATTTGTTTGGGCTACTCCCAGTTGAGAAAAGAGTAAATTCTTGAAGTGCCTTAGATGGACACAACTGGTGGTGTGAATGCTCCTCATCAGTCATAATGGAAGTTAAGGGGTATTGTTCTCCAGCTGTGGCCCATCCTTACCTGTCTTTGCCCAGCAGCCACCCAGGGCCTCTGTCCATCACTCACTTTACTGCAGGTAGAGACGCAACGGAAGGCTGAGAGGTGCCTGCCAGCCCCAAAGGATGATGTGAACAGTAGGAGTTCCTCCCAGTGCAAAATCAAACAGGTAGGCACACACTGACTTCTATGGCTCCTTAATGTCACCTGTTGGACTTACCTGAAATAGTTGGCTGGGAGTTTTTTCCTAAAAATATGCCATCTCCTAGTTTCTAAAGGCAATAGATAAATAATGTCTAAGCCACTGATCTGTGGTTCAGGTGGTCCCCGCTCCATGAAGCAACAGATTTCATGTTCTGTCATATAGCCCACCCTCTACCTACTCATTCTGTCATTCTTTTTAAGACCAAAAAGTTTCCCACATAGAATATACTGACAGTTATCTAAAGATAGCATTAAGCAGGACTTGCAGAAATACCCTTCAAGCCAGGTAATGTAATTATAGAACTATCCTTTCTCATTATATCTGTCCTTCACAAAATGTTTACAAACTGCTTCACAGGCATTTCTGCTAACCAGATTTTTGAGCTATAGTAAAAGCCAAGGATGGGTCTCTTGCTGTCTGTAGATTAGTTTAAGTTTGTGTTCCGTAGAATATATCTGCCTGGTTTTATCTTCTGTAACACTGTGCATCTGAAAGCTTGTCCCTTGGCCTTTTGACTAAATCTGCCAGTGGAAAACAAATATTTACATCAGATTTTTTCTCTCCTGCCAAACAACTCCAAAAAGAGAACCCTCAAACAACACCAAAAAGAGAAACCTTGTATACTTTCTTCCCTTATGAACTTAAATCTACTCAGGTTTGTGAGTTGCAGGTTGTTAGCACAGTATTCTTCCCCAAAGACCTACAGCACAGGAAGAATAATAGTTTATTCCCTGGTTTTGCCTTTTAAAAGTATCTTATAAACTTAAATTTAGTTGCAAGAAAACTTTTTCCAACAATTGAGTCCTTCCAATTGCTGACTACATTCCTGCTCTTTCTCAGCCCTGAGATACTTTTCCTGACAGCGTGAGGAAATAGCCGTTTTTAAGACACAGTAAATCTTTCTCCTAATCTCACAGAAAAAATGTACCATGCAGACCACCTCATTAGTGCCAGAGATCAACAAATAACAAGCACTTCACAAAAACTGTATTCAAGCAGAGGCCAAACAATGAAATATTTTGAATTGTCATAAGGTCTTGTGAAGATCTTGAAGACACCCATGAGTAGTGGAAGGAGATGTCCCTTCAGCTCCAATATACACAAGCTTTCCCCATTCTATAGGACATCCTGTTTTATTTATGACCAAAAAACAAGCACTGTGGCAGTTTCAATTGTGTTTGCCATATTATGATCATTGATGCCTTTGCCACAGGTACCACCCACACCAAGGTCAGCAGAAAGGAAATCACATTGACTGTGTTGTCCTGCAAAACAGATCTGGTGCCACACACTATCACAGGGATCCAATATTTATGGAATCACAGAAAGGTTTGGGTTGGAAAAGACCTTAAAGATCATTTAGTTCCAACTCCCCTGCCACGGGCAGGGACACCTTCCACTAGACCAGGTTGCTCAGAGCCCTGTCCAGCCTGGTCTTGAACGCTTCCAGTGCCTCACCACCCTCATATAGTAAAAAAAATAAAACACACACACACACACACAGAAAAATAAATAAACAAAACACAAACACCAAACATAGAAATCCTTCTTTATGTCCAGTTTAAACCTACCTTCTTTCAATATAAAATATTGTCCCTTGTCCTGTCACTAATTAACTAATTTTCATGATTGTGACTGTACAAACCAAGGAACAAAGATTAACTCAGTACCATGCAGTGAAAAATCTCAGTGCGAAAAAAGTAAATGCTAAACCTGTAAGGAATACAGATACAATACAGATACAATGAAAATTTATGAAGTTGTATCTCACACGACTCAGCTGCCTCAGAAGGATTTTAATGTCTAGTCTTTTTTAGCTATAATTGTGATGGCTGCATGTAAAACAGAAAAAATGTTCTTTCCTTTATTGCTAAGGAACAGGACAAGGTGGGAGCAAAAGTTGCATGAGAAATTAAGTTATCTGCTTGGTCAAATAATCCTTCCTCATTCATGCAGCTCTCAGTACTCCTCACTATCCACAGTGTTTTATTCAGCCCTTATGCACTGCCTATTAGACAGAGCATTTACCATTTCCCTTATACACCTAATCTGCATGCAAAACATTCTCCCCAACAGGAATTATTCACTCTATACAAACAACATTGAAGAAGAATGTAGAAATCACCTTGGCTCCCACCTGACCTAGAAATACAGAAGTTGTTATTTTTCATCAAGATAAGGCTCCCATAACCCCAAACGCCACCTCTGACAACAGCCAGGGGCTGGAAAGGGCGCAAGTAGAGTTCTTCACATGCAGAAACAAGATGCTTCTGCTCTAGTGTTTATCACATATTGATAACCCTGCAGCATGAGGCTTGACATGACTTCCTAAATGTTCAAAGCAATTTGAGAAGTATTCTTATTATCCATGTAATGGCAGTTCCATTTTTTAATTTACTGCATGTTCAGTCTTAATTGCACTCTATCGGAAATCACATTTCTTTTTCTTTATTATGAGTTGCCTCCCACCTTTCAGCTGTACACAAATCTAGCACAACTAAACCTTTTCTCTGAAAGATTTTTATAACTCTTTCCAACCCAAAGTATGTAAGCACTTCTCTGGTGTGGTGGTCCACTGTGAAGCAATCCATGTCTTCCATCTTGTATATACAGGCAGAGTGGTTCTAGGTTCTGGGTGGTGATTTTAACACTGGTTTCCTCATTATGCATCAGGATTTCTTCCCATTCTTCTTTTTTCCAGCAGATTCAGTGTCTTTACAATAAGAATGACACTGTTCTTACCCTTTCTAATCCAGTTTTTATTTTTCATGGTTTATGCCAGGTAGATGTGCCTGATTTACATACAGTTAAGAAGTGGGAGGAAAGGAACTCATAAACAAGAAAAAGGAATGTAGTTTCCTATAGTTTGCAATTAAGACTAAAATGCAATAAATTGCATTCCTCTTCTCGGTCACCATCAGCAGAACCCATCCTGCATTTCATAGTGTTCCACCTCCCCACAGCATATGTGCCAAACTGGCATGATTCAGGAGGAATTTCATGGGAATTCCTGAAGCAAAAGTATCCCAAGAAATAGGCCCTGTAGTTTTTGTAACTTAAAGACAAGAGCATAGACTCAGAACCACAGCATTCCACACCAGCACCAGCAAAATTAAACCAGAGCAAAACAGGAATCTGATTTGTAAAGGGCCTATGCTGGAGATTGAATCAGCTGCCCATGCATGAAATGTCAAGTCATTCAAGATGTGCTACTGTCCCACCTGGCCTCCAGAGGCCTTTGCATAGTGACACAGCTCTCGTATATGTCCTTCATTGTATCTACCATCCTCATTTGGATATCTCAGGTATCCTAAAGTATATTAAATGCCTGAAAATGCTCATGAGCAAGCCTCAGTGACCAGTAGTCTTCTGACATATGGAAAGGAACTGCTCATCACAAATGATACCTAAGCTTCACCCCTAAAATCCAGTTGTTCAACTAGAGCATCAAGAAGCCTTTGGACATTAGTTATCAGATGAATCTTCTGATGATTTCACAGGTCATTAACAGCTCCCTGATCCCACTGTAGCTGAAAGCCATTAGACACTGTAGGAGTTGTAAAAACAGACTTGTCTCCTCAGGCATCTCATTTCTACTGACTGTTTTGGGAGATTAGATGCCCAGCCCACATGTAGACACATACTTTATAAAGACCTAGATATAAGTTTAAATCTGAATGCTTTGCTAAGAAGGCCACCTTCAGGGCTCAAGCTATAGGTGGGTTTAACATAGGCAAAAAGCATACATGTAGCAGATCTTGATTTGAAACTTTTAACATTAAAATAAACTTCTGAAAAATGTCCAGGATGCTGCCAGTTGTGCTTATTTCATCACAAGAAGCATTAAGACTTTCAGATGTACTTAGGAATGGTGACAATTAGCAACAAATATAGTAAACTGATACCTCAAAGAAAACATTGTGGGAATGTACTTGAGTGAACACGTTCATGTGAGCAATCCAGACAGCTGCTTTACAATCGTGAGGTAGCGAGCT
>JAOEHX010028551.1:0-11740 GCA_025448015.1 Bolborhynchus lineola | reverse complement strand
CCGTTCTTTTTCCTTTCTTTTTCCTTTCTTTTTCCTTTCTTTGTCCTTTCTTTTTCCTTTCTTTTTCCTTTCTTTTTCCTTTCTTCTTTTGGATTTTCTACTATAATTGTGACTATTTTTGATACTTTTACAAAATTTTGACCTTTATGATTCCTGTGAAGCTGTTGACCTTGATGATATATCATGTCAAAGATAGGAGAATTAAAACTGGTGTGAAACACTATGTCCTTATATCAATACAAAATATGTCACTTTCTAATCTCAGGAAGTCTATTATGTTTTGAAGAGTTTGTGTTATCTCTTTGTGGTTAGTCACAAGCTTTAGGCCACAGTGGCTTGTTGTTTTATTGCTGTTATCCCTTTCCCCTTTTTACCTCTTTTGTCCTTGGAATGCAAGCTCTTTATAGCTTTCATACAGCAGTCAGTTCACTGTGGACATCAGCTAACTGCAAGAGAGAAGTATGCATTAATGTCTAGTTTAAGTTGCTTCTAGAGGAACTGAATGCATTCTGGACCTTATTTGACTTGTATAAGGTCCAGAATGTATAAGAAGGTACAAGGTCTGCCCATCCACCAGAGTCCTGAGTTACCTGGAAGAGTTGAAAGGTTGAGGTATTTTTGATGGCCATGTGTCTTGCCTCAGGCCTATGCTCCCCACATATTCCAAGGTTTCTTATATGTTACAATGAATAATCATGAAAACGATGGCAAATTTGATTGCATGAGAGTGCTTTATGGTGACAGAGTCCTTCCACTGAGTCTCCTGGAGCTGCTCCCATTTGCACTATGTAAGGTGAGAATGGGGCACACGGAAGTGCTGTGCTGATTAGAGATCATGAACATCTTCCCTGCTTTCCCTTAAAGCTGATCTCTGAACTTGCTAAATTTGAAGACTTCAAGGCTTTGAAGAACCACAAAACTTGACACTGATCTCTGCTTTCACCCAAAGCCCTTCTGATGAATTTGAGTTAAAAGCAATAGGCTTCACATTAAGACAGACTGTTTTGTCTTTATTTCTTTGTAGAGATTAGGTAGGTTTGCAGCAAAGACTGTATAGAAAAGCATGGGGTTTTTTTTTTACTTTTGTTTAAATCCTGATCAGCAGGAGTGGAGTTGAAAAGATGTACTGAGAGAGAAGAAAAAAGACTAGCTCAGCACTAAGTAATCTTACTGTTCTAATTTGCTATTTCTCTTTGCAAAGAGATACATTTTGATTGTAGCATGGTGCTTTCCTGGGAAGGCTTTTTACGGGAACACTGGAGAGGATGAAGAGAGATATAGGTGATAAAGGCTAATCTTTAAATCTGATGGAAACTTCAGTTTATATAATGTGGCCATTATAAACTCAATGCTCAACTCTCTGTGCTTCTGAAAAGATGTTTTACCACCACTATAAGTCTAAAAGAAACCTGGATCCTAAATCAGCTTCTTTTTACTCAGGGACTCCTCATAGCAACTTCTGCAGCATAGCTTGTCACTGTGTTTAGTTTTGCTGCAGTCTGAATAGACAGGTGAATGCAGCACGGGTACGGATGCACCATAAACATAATGTCTGTGTGCATGGAGAGCAGGGGTACAGGTATTTGTCTGGTCGCACTTGTGAATTTGTGTGTGAAATTAGTCCGATCAGGAATACTATGCTCTAGCTGATCTTTAGTGCCAGCTGTCTGGCTATATTAAAATTCCAGGTAAACCAGTGTTAGCCTTTTCAATGCATCTAATTTAATGTGAGTTGGAGTAGGGACATGGTCCTGTACGAAGGAAGTGACTGAGAATACTTTCATTTGCTGTCTGTCAGTAGCATGGAAGAGATTTATACCAGCTGAAATCAGGCTGGATGACACTGTTATCAGAAACATGGATGACAGTGTTATCAGAAACATGACATTTCTGGTTTCCAAAAGAGGTGGTTTTTTTTTTGTGTTTGTGTCATAGTTGCCTGTTTTCAGAGTGCTATTTGTCAAAAAACAGCCATTTCAGTGCCGGTTTATCAATTCTTCATGGATTTGTGCTAATCAGTTTTTGTCAGAAAAGAACATATTTCTTTTCAGCCCAGGCAAATAATTTGATTGGAAAAAAAAAATATCATTCCATTGCCATAGTTTATCTGCATGATATTTATCATCAGCACACAGCATTGGTATCTCAGGAGATCTCAAATGCATAACTTGTGATAAGAAAAAATATGAGAGGTAATTCTTCTTATTTACCTTTACATTTTTTCATATTCTTTCCATTCCCTGATCAGGGCAGTAACCTTTCTCTGCACACACCTGTGGGCCTTTGAGCATGCTGATCTGGTTGGAAGTACCTGTGCTAGAAGCACTTTCTGTTCAAGCGGAGACCTGTGGAAAGCTTAGGCACTGGTCAGCACTTCCAGCACATCAGCAAAATAAGAATTACACATGGCAGCACAAGGAAGTATAGGTGGGGCCAAGGAGAGGGGAAAAAGTTTGCTGGGTATCATGAGCATTTTCAGGCTCTTGTATGATGATACAGTTCTACCCTGAGTGTCCACCCTGGAATGCTTCATACAATGTGTGCAATTTCAGATGAATCAGACAGTGGGATTGGTACCATAACTTCACAGAAGAGTATCTTGCTCATAGTCCAGTAGATTTTGCTAGGCCCGTTGGTATTTAAAAGAAGCAAGTAGTGCTTTCAGAGAGGGGAAATCATGTAGAGGTTTTGATTGGGAAAATTCCAGGCCACTTCAATTTCTCTTTTTCCTCTCTAGTTTATACTGTTAAAATCTTGCACAGTACTCTATCGAACTCCTGGGCAAAGCCTTATCATTTGTGGTTATCTGACTCTACTTCATTTTTATGCCCATATGATTGGCTTATTGTATTGAATGGTTGACTAAAAGCCATCCAGGGAGACTGTCAGCAGTAGAATATCACGTTACTGAAGTGAACAGAAATTCGGCTCCTGTGCATTTTGATGCTACTTGCTCAACTAAACAGAAACATCCTGAGATATTTCCCAAGAGGAGACAATTTTTCACTCAGGTATTGTCATGCTATCAACAGGCAACTGGCCACTGCTAAATTAATGCCCTCAACATCATATAAACTCACATAAAACATGAGTTAAGGAGGTGTGAAGCAGCTGGAATAGGTCCCAGTCTGGCTCTGCTGAAGGAAGGGAATGTCAGCTTAACCATAAAGAGAACATGGTGGCATTCAAGGCCAGGTTGGACAGAGCCTTGGATAACATGGTTTATTGGGAGGTGTCCCTGCTCATGGCACAGGGGTTGGAACTAGAGATCTTGAGGTCCTTTCCAACCCTAACGATTCTATGATTCTATGTGACCTATGCTCCAAAAGGTGATTGCATAGAAACTAAAATTTTTTGTAGTCAGTCACGGCTTTCTACTTATCTGAGCTGAACCAAGAGCCATAAATCTTAACTGGAGCATTTCATGGATATTTCAAAATCCTTGGTCAATTTTAATATTATTGATTGGAGAAAATTTTTTTAAAATCATGACTGGAGGAAAAGCAGTTTCACTTTTTAAAGATAGGGACCCACCCACTATCCAGAAAGCCACAGAATACATTAAACTGACATCAGTTTTGTCAACAGTATTCTCTTCATATATTTAAACAATCAATCAGACACATTTGTATTGTGAGAATAGCATGTACATGACATTAAATAACACCTTCTGAAAGGAATAGATAGAGAGGTGGGGAAACCAGTAACAACTTCATTCCTTTGTTTGGTGCAAGGCAAGTTTATTGTATTGACAAAAACATCAAGAAGCAGGCTGCAGGGTGGTGAAAGGGTAGTCAGACAGATATTAGAATAGGTAACTAGGAATAATAATACAAGGTAAACAGAGAAACCCCTATAACATGAGCATCTTGCACTGCAAAATATTCTCCCCTAGCACAAGAAGGAGCAGTTAGCTTATTAAATGAGTAATTTAGAATGATCAGAATAAATGTTGGAAAAATATACTGGAGGAAATAACCCTGGAGTCAGACTACTAGAAATTGCTCTTCATTGTCTGTGATTATCTGCATTCATATTTTTTTAATCATAATCAAAAAGTGGAAGTGAGTTAAATGGAGGTTGTGCCTTTCAATTTCTCAGCCACATAAACTGGAAGAATGAGGCTTGATTTCTTAATGACATTACTTAAGCGAAAAGCACTGACCTTTTCTTTAAAAGAATAAGAGACACATTTATAAACTGATAAGGCAAGGAATTGCCAGCATGTGAGTTTAAACACAGGTAAGAAGACCAAACATTAAATTCTAGTGCTATGACAGGAAGACCTTTCAGACACTTCCAGTAACAATGTATACTCAATTGGGGGAGTTGGTGGGGGAGAGGCTTGGGGATGGATTTTTTCTCTCGTACAAGTATTTGGATTTTCTAATTAATTTTGTGCAGCATTTATCAAAATATTGGCTAAGGAGCTTGCTTTGTCATCCTTTTTATTATCTCCCAACTCTCAGGCATTCAAAGAGGCAATTACTTTCTTTGGATGATTTGGGTTTCTTTATTCATTAAATATTATAACTCTCTGGTGATGGGGAGTCATCTATGCATGCAAACAGAATAAACTATGCTTCTGTCCACTTGATAGTCTGTTATGCTGCTAAGATAATCTACATGGTGGTAATATACTTGATAGTTGAGGCACTTCAAGATTTTAGGGACTTAAATGCAAGAGGATGTTTTTGCTCCTAAAATCCAGACCTTAAGTCAGGAGAAAGAAACTTAATGCTACCCCTTTCCTTCATCCCTCTGCAGGAGACTTCAGATCGCTTTGTCAAAACTTTCCTCAACAGCTGTCTTAAAATCTTGACCCTGTGGTTCTCAGTATGCTCACACAGTGAGACAAAGCAGTCCAAGACTGCAATAGGAGCTCTGGGAAATGGGCCCAATGGATCCCTAAGGACAGTGAATTCTGTTTAGCAGCAACTCCTTCCCACTTTGCACTTCATAGGGATGAGTGCTAGGCTGTGTACATATAAGTTTGGTGACTCTATGACCGGTAACAGCAATAAAACATTTCCTTATTGATTTTGATTTCAGGACCGGGTAAGCAGCGTGCTAGACACAGTACTCAGAGGCTTTTTCTTGCAAGTTGGACACTGTTGTAGCCAAAGGGAGCTTTTTCTGTGGAAGATAAAAGAACTTTCGTGTGTTTTATCTACATGTGTATATATGTGCATATATACACATGTAGATAAAATTGCTGGTCTATCTACATGCTTACCCGAGGCTTATGAAATAGAAGGCAGATGTCAAAGAGAAGATGAAATATGAGGCAGAGAGATAAAAGATATTTAGACTAATTTTAAGCCTAAAAGGTTTAACAGTGTCCTTTATCTCTGGATAAAGATGATTTAGATTTTGTGCTTCTAATTCTTCTCTTCCTAAGACTGTATGAATGATGTAGACTAACATTTTTCAGATTATTGGAGAATGCTCCTGCTCAAACTTGGGTGTGATTATTTATGAGGGAGAAGTGAGTAGTGAAGTAGGCACCATCCTAGAGCTAAACAAAATGGTTTTGTGCCAGGCACTGCTCTGCTGCATGGCCCTCTTGTCCATTATCTTGCAAGGTCTTTGGAGCCAAAGTTAATCCCCCTCCTTATACCAGAGATGCTTCCCAACCGGGAAGCTCTTTTTGGGCCTCTCACTGCTGTTGGGCTGCCAACAGCATTAAGAAACCCCTAAATAGCATAGACTGTAACATTGCTTAGACCCATCAATAGATTAAACTCCTTTTATGCTGCTAATCCTCTGGGGTTTTAGGGGTGGCCAAGTGTTGTTGCCTTATCTGTCACCTATAAAATAGTGCATGTGACTGAAAGGCACCAGATGTGTGAGAAATCTGGGCAGTGCTAGGCTTCTGCATTCCTTCCTCCTGGCTCTCACATAACACTGCCCGCACCTCCTCCCTCCATTCCCAAAGCAAACCCCTGGGGGCACTGTCCTTACATCGCACCGCGCCTACTTCTGGTTTCCACACCTAACCTACTAACGCTTGTTTTGCTAGATGCACAGATGCAAGCCTGGCTAATTCTTACACAATACACTCTGAAACAGCTGTGCAGCAAACAAGGGAGCCCTGATATGCAGGCTTGGACAGGAGGCACGTTACTGTTTATACATTACTGGTTTATGGCTATGCATTTTGCTATTCAGAACCAGTTTGGCAATGTCCAGATGGTACTGCTAAAACACACAAAGCTCAGAAGAAATACAAACATCCAGTTGTGGTTATAACGCTTGTAAACAGCATGCAATTTATCTCCTCATAAGGTCTCATTTGGTTACCACTGTTAGATCATAAAGAATACTGAACAATTTCAGGTGTAAATTACACTTGTTATTCTTGTGATGGAGAATCTACCTTGCATGCCACAAATCCAATTTAATATTTTCTTCCTTTTAAGTTGTACATTGTTTCTCTGTTAAAGCAATATGGGAAAAAAGCTCACACGCTGCCAATAAAAGCTGTGTATAGGAAGCCGCACTATTTTCTTCCTTTTATTTTCATGTTTCGTTGAAGGCGAGCTTAATTGTTTTATTTATGAACTTCATTTATAAGGGCTACATCCTCAATGAAGCATTAAGTGACCAACTAAAAGCCCAAGTTTTATTCAGAAGTGTACCTGGATGCTTGTTATATCAGATCATAAATGTGTTTTGACACTTCTAGAACTAGCAAGCTAATCCTGCTTCAATAAAGAATATATATAAACTCATAACAACTGCAGTCTTGCATAGACCTGTTCGAAATCCATTGAAATTTTTCAATGGCTGGAAATTCTGCCTGGAAAACAGATATGTGGAAACAGGGTTTAGCTGATCTCTGCAGAGAAAGCATTATCATGCTGTGAGTGAAGCTGAATACCCAGAGTCCTCAGTCAGTCTTTTCATTTTGAATCAGACCAAAGAGGCTGTGAGACTCGTGGTGGGGATCAGATTGCAGGATTGTTTTGAACAGAAAGCTCAACTCAGGATTAAAACAGACCAGAGATTTGGTCTGTGCTCAGAATTTCTTGCATCTTATTTTTTAGTATATTTGGATATTTGTCTATTACTTTGCTTTTGTCACTGATTCAGCATCCTCAGGGTATCTTATCATGGTGAACTAATGATTTTCCAAGTCCTGATATACCCTGATATATGGTCAATGCAACAAAGGGTGGGTAAACCTTCCCTTAACAAATCCAGCTTCTTGTCTCAACATGGATGAGAGCAGCTACAATGCAAAGAGCAGCTAAACCATTCCTGACTCCTATTTTCCAAGAGCAGCTTTAGCCACTGGTACCTGGCAGGAGCTGCACTGGGAGGCAGCTTCAGCACGGAGCTGGGAGTGGGTGTGCAGGCATCAGGGCTGCAGGAGGGCAGACAGGTGCTGTGGCTGCCGCTGTTTGAATCCCCTTGCTTTCTCTTTCATTTGCCCCCAAAACTTGTGCCTGTCCACATTTGAGGCTGGGGATAAGAATGGAGGGAATACTCTGGTTCTTTCAATTTATGTTGCATGTAGGTTCTATTACCTTAGTACATGTGTTGTTTTATAAAATTATCAGCTTATTTCCTTCATCCCAGTTGTAGATTTTGACTCGGTTCCATCAGTAACAGCTGGTAAGGAATTGATTTCTTGCTGTATTTCAATTAAATATTTTGATGGTTTAGCTTTTCATTAGAGGTTCATTTTTAAAATAAGTTATTTTGAGTTGTTAAAAAGAATAAAATCAATTTGCTTTATCCATGAAGTATTTGTATCAGGGGAAAACATGAGGATAATGTGTCTGCTAAAAAGTTGCTTTGCTCAGACTCGCATATATTACACCAATATGATGCTAGCACACTGGAACATTTTGCAAACCTGTTTAGTTTTGTACGATGTTGTTAGCTTTCATAGCACAAATAAAACAGTATCCTTGGAAAGACTTTTGCCCTGGATAAACATGAGAGGGTTTTCTGTCAGCCTCCCACTGTGTACAGAGCAGCAGCTGTTACATCGTTTTTGAGAGATGGTGCTAGACCTGTTTCTGAAATGAATGACCATGGCATAGTGCCTGAGATAGTGATGGATGAAGCTACACAGGCCAGGCTTGTCTTGTGGTGTCCGCTGCTACTGCAGGAGGGCCATTACCCCACAAGGCTGGCTGCTGTGGGCTGCGAGGCAGAGCCTTTCTGGGCTAAGAAGCAAGTGCTGTATGCAAACCAAGAATCAAATAATAAGAGCTTTCCTCATTTTAACAAAAGGAGAATGCAAGAGCTGTGGGTAAGCAGCTGAATTTCCTTTTGCAGAAGGGGTAACACATGGAGGTTTGCATAATAAAACAGTATGCCTCTTTGCTTTTTCCATATGCTTGCAATCACAATAGGGTTCTTCTTCCAGAACCAGTGACCCAACCTCCTAATGGTTTATTTTCCAGTGAGTGAGACAGGGCTGCACTGGGCTTGCTGTGTGTGGGTTGTGGGATGTTTCTCTGGCCCCATGGCAATGGGGAGGGAGGGTCACAGCTGCTCTGTCCTGCTGCACTGCAGCTGTGACCACTCATGCAGGACATGGTTGAAGGGGACAGATAGATTACTAGGCCAGTGTGTGGCATTTAGGGTCCTGTAGCGGGAGAGTGGCTGTGATGTGGCTTTGCCTGCTCCTGAGACCCAGGCAGTACTGTTGAGGAGGCTGAGAAGGGACCTTGGAAGCATGTGCATTTCTGCCTCTCACTGTCTACAGGGCTCAGTCAGTCTGAAGTGTTTCTTGTGGTCTCTTTCAGACATGACTTAGGCTACCTGCTATGACATGGCCTTCCTAGCCAGAATAAAGCAGCCCACAGACTCCAAAGGCTGCTTTTCACTACAGCCCAGTCCATCTAATCCCTGTTGATGGTTATGGCTGAACTCCCATCAGTCTCAGCCTGTAGGGTACTTGTGTCCTCTGCTCCAGAAGGAGCCCAGGGTTCAGTATGTCACCAATGATAAGTACAATGTACTTATCATTGTACAATGTACAGTGATAAGAAACATGGAGGATTTTTCCCTTCTAGTGACGCTTTGTCCATTCATACAGTGACATGACAGGCTGTGCTGGTGGGGTCTCCAGGTGGAAAATGCAGGCTTCAGCCTTGTAGACAAGTATAGCCAGCACCATCAAAAGAGGAGGTGATAAATTCGTCTCTCAGCAGTGCCCACAGTTAGGGTGCAGGCCAATTTTCATCATTTTCATGTGATATTTCTTTGCCTTTTCTTATTTCATTTTGAGTGAGGAAATATCTCGTGATTCCCAGAGGCAGAAGCTCCCCCCCTTGAAAATTTATCCTGAAATATTAAAGTAATCTTTTGGTTTAGCCCCTCTAGACCTCAGGCATAAATGGTTTTCATTTGGTGCATGGCTAATTAGCTTGCTGAGAAATGTTAATAGTTAAGCTAATAGTTTCTACACCTTTACAACTGACCTTGAGGTAACTTAAATATAGATACTTTAAAGATAAAAATAATTAGTTCTGATTTTTTTTATTGGAATCAATTTATTTGTATATTTATATTCTTTCCCTGTTCCAGGTGATAGGTATGAACCAAAACACATGAAAGTTCAATAACTATTGACCATAGGGGAATACCGTGCTTCAGCATGTCTGATAAAGAGGGTTGGGAAAATAAGCTTTATCCCATGGTGTAGATACTTTATGGGTTAAACTGCTTCTTCAGTTGTTGGAAACAAGTACACACACCTTCATTCACACTTAATCTTTTTCTCCCAAGCAGTGTTTAGCCAATTGTGGCCAGCAGGTTTGGGATGTTGGCAAAATAAAACACAAAAATGAATGCTGTTACGAGAAATGAAAGCTTTGCCCAAATTGCTTTGTGGTTTTGCTCTTTATCATCACTTTCTGCATTCAGAACCACACACACTTTTTACTGAACCTCCTCCAGTAGAAGGGCTGGTGCATCCTTGGAACAACCTGCTTTTGCAGATGGGGACATTGGTGCAGAGTCATTAAGTTGCTTCCCTAAGCCTCACTGTGACCTGTTACATGCGGATGGCACAGCTGGGGACCAAATGAAAGCTGTTTTATGAGAGAGTTCATATCTCACCCCTCTCAGCAATTGCAAGCAAAACACAGAAGTAAAAGACTTCTCTCTGTTTTGGGGCTGAGGGACCTTTCTTCTGATCCCAGAGCTCTGGGGTTATTGTGCAGATGTGAGTTATGAATTAATTAAATCTGCAGAATATAGTTAGGCATCTAAATGTCTTTAAAATGATATTTAAAAGATGAGTCCTTGAGGCCTGACAATTGGAGACACTGACTCCCATTGGTAGCCACCAAGGCCAATGGGACAATAATTCCTTAAACCACAGCATGGCTTTGAGCCAGTATTCAGTGCTGTGTGGGAGCAAGCCCAGAATGTCCTTCTCACAATGTACAGCTCTCTATTTCATGCTAATTTGTATGACTTTGAAGCAGGAAGATAGCATGGGACAGTCTATATTCTTGCTGAATAGCACCCTGAAAATTGTTGCTGTAGGTAGGTACCGCAGTTCTGATGAGCAAAATGCTCTTTTCTCAGGACAACCAGCATGCCAGCTCACTGATTATTTGCTGTATTTGATTTGGCATATATCTAGTGTGAGTCATTCTCTGCAGCCCCAGGAAAATGTGCTCTCTATAAGCATTATAGAGTTGCTGTTCCTCAATGTTAGGAAACAGGAGGAAATTCCTTCCAAATGCGTTACATCAAAATGGTAGGCTAGATTTTCTTAAGATGTCAAGTCTGTTAAGAAAGGGGGGAAAGATGGCATACCTATATTACCGTAAGAGAAGAGTTTAGTCTGAAGGTAAACTCTGAAGGATTGTGAAAACACGTATTTCAAAAGGAACATTTTTCTACATATCCCACAGAGTAAATGATTTCATGCTGGCTCATTAGTACCCTGTCTTGCTCCCACATTCTCCTTGCAAAGAGCTAAGTGGAAATTTTTCACATGTCTTTAAAATTAGAAGTGGGTGCTATGGTGGCTTCACTTCCTGTATTCTGTTACAATCTACTGATAATCTATTGGTTGGAACTAGTCGGTCTTAAGGTCCTTTCCAACCCTAACTATTCTGATTATTCTATGACCCATACAGAACCTAGCATCCTGTGACGGCATCTGAGGATCAGCAAAGTGTTCGACATTGTCCCACAGGACATCCTTGTCTCTAAATTGGAGAGATACCAATTTGATAGGTGGACCACTCGTTGGATAAAGAACTGACTGCATGGCCTCACGCAAAGAGTTGTGCTCAGTGGCTCAGCGTCCAGCTGGAGGCCAGTAATGAGTGGTGTGCCTTAGGGATCAGTGTTGGGACCGGTCTTGTTCAACATCTTTCGGGGTGACATGGACAGTGGGATTGAGTGCACCCCCAGAAAGTTTGCCAATGACACCAAGTTGTGTGGCTTGGTTCGCTTTATATGCTGGAGGGAAGGAATGCCATCCAGAGGGACTTTGACATGCTTGTGAGGTAGACTAATGCCAACCTGATGAACTTTAACCATGACAAGTGCAAGGTCCTACAGCTGGATGGGAGCAATCCCAGGCACAGCTCCAGGTTGGGCAGAGAAGAGATTCAGAGCAGCCCTGCGGAGAAGAACTAGGGGGTGTTGGTCGATGAGAAAATGAACATGAGCCAGATGCAGTGTGCGCTCACAGCCCAGAAAGCCAACTGTATCCTGGGCTGCATCAAAAGGAGTGTGACCAGCAGGTCAAGGG
>JAOEHX010028550.1:24587-36451 GCA_025448015.1 Bolborhynchus lineola | reverse complement strand
GCTTTGATGGTAGCTAGGAGATGAACTGAAATGATGTATTCAGAACAGATTGTTGAGAAGAAAGAACTGAGGTTGGGTATTGCTAGAAATATTAAGATTTCCTCCCTGAATTAAGTATTAGCTATTTCTGCCTAGATGATAAAAGTAGAGCTATAATGATAGCATGAGTCCCCAGGTCTTTGACTCCTTTTCCTGCGGGTGCAACGTTAGTATAAATTAGCAAGCTGCCTAATTTGCTGCAGCCTGGGAATCCCCACAATTGTATAGGGACACCAAGCTTGCGGATAGCCAGGGAAGTCTCCATAGAAGGCTACTGCACAGGCACATGAGCACAGGAGACCTCTGCAATGTGTTAGCAAAATTTAAAAATGTCAGTGGAAACTAGTTGTGTGTTGTAATTCAGACAGCCTCAAAAGAGGCACATAGAAGAGGGTTACAAGGCTGCTCTCAACTTGTAATGGCTGTCCCTGTTGTACTTAAGAACCATAGTATTCTCTCAAACCTCAATTTTGTTTTTTCATTATCAACACAAAATAAAAAAGAAACATTATTTTTCAGTCGATAAAGTACTGGTGGGGATGTAGCCCAGTATTTCCAAGGTAAGAGCTTTTCCTGAGCAAAAATACTCCACCCTCATGTTAAGAGGTTGGACAGCATATGTAGAAGGAGCAGGCATGTAAGAGCACCTTGTCCTGGTGAGAAACAGTATAAAAAAATCAGCCTGATTTGTGTTTTGATATTAGGTTATAATATCTTCAGGCAAACTGTTAAGAACTGGCTAACAGACTGTCATATCAACCATGAATCAATGAGCGAGCAACAAAACTAAACCAGAGGAGCATCAGAGAAATTGTGGAGAAGCACAAGATGTTAAACCCTTCCTTTTTCTCTTGTTTAGGCCTTTAGTTATGACTGATATGAGAACCTTAAGTGTAGAGGACTTTGTACAGAATAGAAGGTTGCCCATGATTCCGAGTGCAGTTTTTCATGTGCTTCATTTGACATATTTCAGGATCAAACAACATTAATTTTTAGTCATCTAGCTGTCTACATCTCTTGCAATTATAGTGAGAATTATGGAAATAGAAATACATTAAAATGACCAGATTTTCATATATTGGTTTGGAGACTAATTGGACTTACAAAAAGCATACCAGATTTTTCTCAGAATTTGACTTAACTGAAGGAACCATTCCTATCCTAAAATTAAAAATTCACATCCATTATTATTCTCGGACTAGGGACAATAATTTAAATTAATATCAAGATGCATTTTTAAAAATCATCAATCTACTATCTTAACTACATTATTTTCTACCTTCAGGCACTTGTTGTAGCTTTTATGAACATGATTCAAATAAATTGGCTCTTTTTCCTTGGTGGCTTCTTTAATTACTTTGTTATTATCCAAGGAACTGGTTTAATTTAAATGAACACAGTGTTCCTGCTACTACTACCCAGAGAAAACACAGACTCGGAACATGCTGTTTTGTAGTTACAGTGTATGCCTCGGCATGTGGATGCCAGAACTGGTCTAGTCTTACCCATTTGCCTACCTTAGTGTGATCCAAAAGTCTTACCAGCCCAGCATAATCACTTGTTCTTGAACACCTTCATGTGAGTCTTTCCAGACAAAGAGCAAAGGTAATTAGGCAATTAGATTAAAGCACACTTTTACAGAGGATTTATTTCATACCTTGACTACACAGTTACTTCATCTTGCCCAGGGCAATGTTCCCTTACCAAATATTTGTGTATTTTTAATCAAAGAAATGTTGTAACAAATAAACACAAGAAATTAACAGTATTTTCCCTGTTATGTTTTTATATTCCTGTTGTAGTAATGCAGGTTGGTAATCCAGTTCTGTACATAGGTGTAAGATTCTTCCTCCCCCTCTTTTTGGTGTCTTTCCAACTAAAGTACATAATAAAAATACATAAGAGGGTGGGTTTTTTAAAAAAATACAAGCAAACATTGGTACTTCATAAAATATTTAAAGACCTTACAAAAACGCAAAACTGTATTTCATTTCCTGAAATAGTTATAGTTTCAAACTCCATCTATTTCTTTTAAACCAAATCCATATGTTTGAGGCAGTTTTAATCTGTGGAAATACTTTATTTTTGGCTGGCCTGCATGAGTGAGCCTTAAATATGAAGCAACAAGTATATCAAGTCAGGATATTGAGAAGAAATTGTTGTATCTTAAAGAGCAAATTGTTAAAATCTGAGTAATTTCAGCTTGTTTGTCTTTTTCTGTGATTAAATGGGAGCTACACAACCATATTTTGCAGCAATACTCTAGGTAGCTAGCATATTTTGGTTTTTCTGTAAGAACTGGTAAGAAGTCTTCCTTCTGCTACAAAGCTGCCATTTGTGTCCCTTCCCTCTACCAGGAACATGTGCACTGCATTTTTTAGAGCGGCATTCACATATACGTTCATACTGGGGCCAAACCATCACGCAGATTACTTTTGTTCTTCTTTTATCACTTCTTTAATAGCACAGGAGCTCTCAGCAGCAAACTGCTCTAGATGCGAGGGCTAGTCTCTGCAGGCAGGAGCACAGCAGCGACGAGGAAGCAGCTCCCAGGCGCCGAGTCTCACAGTGCAGACACCTGGGGAAGTCATTTGCAGAACACATGAAATGGAGCTTCTTGATTTAATGGTATTTCACACCATTCTTGTACAGGCAGAAACAACTGCTCAAAATGCAAGTCAGAGAAGAGCCCAGCCAGGCAGTTCGCTGTACTTGATGTGTGCTTGCTGTACACAATGACCCTGGCTGGCCCTGATGTATCTCCAACATTTGATCTAATTTCTGTTGCCTTTAGTCAATTAATATTGTCATCACAAAGTCAGAGGGAGAGGCGAGTACAAGGAAGGGTCTGTGATTATTTTCTTTTTTAATGTGATCTCTGCTGAGCATAAGGTTTATATTTGCTTAATTAGAGCTACAGTATAAACATTAATGACCCCAAGGCCAACCTGATTTGTTTGAGAAAGGTAATAAATTATCTGCCAGAACAGTTTGATCTCTGTACAGAAAGTCTTACTCCAGCTGGAGCCTGACTACATCCCCAAGCTTCCCATCAGTTCATCTCACACATCTTTTACTGCACCACAATTTCTCTCGCAGCAACCTCAGACATGTCAGTAAGAAGAAATATAAAAAAGCCTTGTCTTTCCCTTTCAGATGGATGCTCTGCTGCCCACCACAGTGCTGCATCCCAAACAATCATTGCTTCTTGTGACTACCAGGAACGTGTCAGGATCTTGAAAGAAATAATTAGATGCCAACTTCGGATAATAGAGTATTTAAAAATCAATTAGCCTTAATGGGAATACTTCGCAAGTTTTCTCATGATTCTGCCATTTGACACGATGTGTTGAAGTGTGTCTCACAGACAAGTACTAGCCCAGTATCTCACGGGAAAGTGGAGCCTTCACTGTGATGTACTAAGAGTGCATTTTACTGCTTCTGGAGTCTATTCATTTCTTGCCATACCAGCATCAATGAACTTCCTAGCTGCTGTCAGAATGTTTAGTGCACATGTCAAGCCAGCAGTGTGCTGCCCCTGACATCAAACAAACTGGAGGCAATCAAGATATTACCTCGAGCTGGCAAGAAAGAAAAATAACAGAAAGCTATAAGGAGCAATAACTGAAATACTTTCTTTATCCACCACCCCAAGTTTCCTGTAATCTTGTGGCCATAGAATAATTAATCTGCTACAGATGATGGCATGAAGAGGGTTGAGAAGGAACAAATTGTATCTTTTGCTTCATACTCCATGGAAATGTCATTTTAAGGTTGAGGTTTTTGGGAGCATGGTCTACTTTCTTTTTTTCCTGGTGTCTGTTTGGGAGCCAGTCTGGCCAAACTCTGCACCCTTGCTCTAAGTGTATCCTTGAATACCTCTTTCCCCTAGAAAGCAGATTACAGATACAGAACTGCTGGTCATGGAAATTTGAACACCTTTGGATTTTTTTCCCTCACTGTTTCCTCTCCTGTGACCTGATGTTATGTGATGGGGTGGCTAACTGACTGATCATTGATTCCTATGTCCATAAAAACACACATATTTTATTTTGTCACTGCTAAGGAAAGGAAAGAAACCAAGGAAACACAGACATGCCACTTCTTCCCCTGTCCATATCCACTGCTGAGATCCAAGCATGTGAGAAGTGTCAGACTCAAAATCAATTCCCTCATATGGAGGGGGAGCTCAGCCTATTTTTCCAGGGAACCACCAGCGTGAACAGACTACTGAGTTCTCCAAGGCAGGCTTTTGCTTGATGCTTCCAGCTGCTGTAGATATCAAAAGCCCCCACCCGGCCCTGCAAAAAGAACCAAGCATGGTGTTTGAGAAACAACAGGGAGATGAGATACCTGGGGGTTAGAGCCCAGTCTAGTGGGTATTTTGTCCTCTTTCCCCAGTAGCACAGTGCTAGCAGGACAGATCAGGCAATCCCCATACCATGTCCTTTGTCTTGTCCTTGTGAGAAAATGTAAATCTGAATTCTGGTGCTTCATACAGCAATTGCCCCCTCAACGTCTCAGGTATGTGCCAAAAATGCTGGATCATGGAAAAAAGTATAAAGAACCCCAGCCCCTCTTTCTTCCCACTATTTTGTGACTGAAACACTCCTTTTTACTTAAACATGCACACACACACAAAAAGCAAATCCAAAGCAAACAAACTGCTATTATTGTATTCCTGGCCAAACCAACTTGATGTTTTGTTGATGTTGTTTCTTAAAATGCTTCGTGTGTTGAATCCCTTTGATATATTTTGAACATTTCAGAAATTAAACCGAATGGCTGTTCATATAATAGATAAATATTTGTCTGTTATACATACTAATAGCACAAAGACACCGCATGGGTAAGGGAAGCAAAGATTTTTTAAGAAGTGCTTCATAAGCTAAGTAAACAAAAACACATATATAAATCAAAAATAGCATAAATCAGATTTTGTCTGTGGGGGGCCCTTTCAAGCATCAGAGCGTGGGAAGAGACTGCTGTGAAACATTAAAAAAAAAAATAGCTCTATTTGCATCATTTCAGTGGCTCCAAACAAAACAGCCATCATTGCATGAGATGAATAAGGGATGTGCTTTCCCCTGTCATTTTGCCTGGCACTTTCTGACATCAGCTCAAACTTTAAGCAGCACTCAGTCAACCCTGCAGCATTATCATATCACTTTGACCCTAAAATAAATAAAGAAGCAAACTCACCTAGATGCAGCAGCATATCTGCTTAAATGGATTGTTCAGAGATCTCTCCTTGAAGTTGGTTTCTCAGGCTTTTAAAATGGGTAGCCTTAAGCTCATATATCTCTTTAAGTACCAACACTATGAATCACCTTGAAGAACTTTAAAAAAAAAACGGAAAAAATAAAATGAATACCAAACCTTTACTGTTGTACTAAAAATGAAAAATAGTTTCTGCTGGCTTCCATTGCCTCAGAACTGTGTCATCATTTTCTTTTACTTCTTCTTCTAGTTTATAGATTTAAGGAATAAGCATTTTGCAGGGTTTGGCTGACAAATATTTGTATACAAAAACACCTGCAAGACTAAACAGAACAACATTCTTATAACTTGTCCTTTGCTCCGCTTAGCAATCAATTCTGTTGCAGATTTGCATAGTTATGACAGCGCAGAAGCAAGGAGCTCTAAGCACTTGTTTCATCTGCCTCCTTTTCAAGCGCTTATCATTCAAATACATTAAAAATAGTGCTTTGAGCTGTGCAAGCTGCTAGCTAGGACCCTGAGAAAAGATACAGGGACCACTGCTTCACAGTTCTCCTGGAATCAGATGGGAATGTGGGTCATGGCAGTAGTGTCCTCTTTTCCCAAAGCAACAGGTAGAAGCAGATGACTCAGCTGGAGTAGGTGGACAAGATCCTTTCTGATCTGTCCTCACCACGCTGTGGGCTGTTTTGTGGGTTTAGTGCTGTCATGCCAATAAAGGCACCCTCCCGCAGAAAGGTGGCTTCTGTGTCGATGCCCCTTGAACTCTCTTGACCATGGACACAACCATTGTTCTCTTATCTTTCCATCTCTCTTTTACTAGAGGTGCAGTAATGGTGCAGGTTTAATTTTGACTAGTTACCATCCATTATATAAAAAAAACCCAATGTATGGAATCAAGGGGTGTTTATTTATGCAGGATTTAAGCAAATAAACCAGTCTGTTTTTCCAATTCTTTGCAAGAATGCAAGAATTTCAAGAAAAAAAAAAAATCAAGACTGTAAGTCAAGTATGGAGATATTTTCTGTTCTTTAGTTAACAAGGAGTTAATTTTGATATTTTATTTCTTCCTTTCCCTTTGAAGCACAGTAAGACTATAGGAACTGCTGAGGAACCAAAGGATGGGAACAGGAGAGGAAAGGCATCCTGTTGATAGTTTTGTTTGTAACTGTCTCTTTTCCTGTTCTAATCTGTTTGCATATTGCTTTTCCCTCCATCAGCCCATTGCCTGCTTTGCTTCTGCTTTCGAGCCCTTCCAGGACTGAGAGCAGCTGCATCACCAGACAGAGCAAGCTATGACCGTGTGGGATACTGAAAGACTGCAATATCCCCTGGGGTGCTTTGATCAAGATTAGGCTATGGAGGTACTGAATGAAACTGCCTTTTCCCCTCTGATCTTGCTGTGTAGAAGCTCAGACAAGGAGGG
This sequence comes from Bolborhynchus lineola, assembly GCA_025448015.1. NCBI lineage: Eukaryota > Metazoa > Chordata > Aves > Psittaciformes > Psittacidae > Bolborhynchus > Bolborhynchus lineola. The sequence continues at coordinate 29,766 of JAOEHX010028550.1, read as the reverse complement.
AGACCATTTCACCTTCAATGTGGGATCTGGCATCAAATCATCTTGTGAGGATGGAATGATGAACAGGAACAGAATAAATTCATCTGAAAGTTGCTCTTGTGCCCAGACAACAGTCCTATAGGCAGGCAAGTGAAGCTGTGCATTTATATGCAGTGTGGAGGGTTGGCGAAGCTGCTCTCTGGGCTTTAAGCACTCTTTTGGTTAGACTTCAACATGACAGACAGCCATCAGGTGCAGACACAGATGGGAGATGTAAGAATTCTTCCTAGAGAGGACTGAAATAGCTCCTGACATTCAGAGAGCTGTGCTGGAGATGGACACTTCGCAGAGATGGGGTAAAAAACTACTGTGTCACAATGTGAGGGAGTAGGGAATGTGGAAGAAACTCTGTTTCCTTGAAAAAGGATCATAGCATCTCCTGAAAGGAGGTATCTTCTCCAGGCTGGGAGCCCCCGAAGTTGCTTAGCCAAACTCCTTCATTGCCATGAAGAAGCTGAGGCAGCTGGAAATTTGGTACCCTTTTCCCACATCCAGATTGGGGTGCTCCTCGTTGCTGCTGCCAAGGCATCCTCAGTACTCCTACCTAACATCTGTGGAGGAGCCACTTCACTCCTCCTTGGAACACAGGAGCATATCATACCTCTTCTTCTAAATTATGCCTAAATCAATTATTGAAGTGGATAAGTTGAATTTATTATAGCATTGCAGGCTTGAGACGCAGTGTGCTACTCTGTACAAGTGGATTACTAATCCTCTTCCCATTAGATCATCCCAATCTACTTGCAGTGTGGTTTTTTTCTTTTCCTGCATACAAAGCTTTGCAGCTCCAGGTATCGGCCTGTCACTGCTTTTGTGCTGCTGGTTTGTTTTGTGTGCCCAGGAGAGCAAAGAGGGAGCAAACCATAATCTTAGGTGGAATAGAAATGCTCAGATAGGAGCTTGTTAAAAATAATCACTACTGCATGCAGGTTGGTGAGAAAAATGGCACCCAGTGGTGTACTTTTCCAAAAAAAAAAAAAAGGGAAGGACATAGAAAATTAGCAGCCAGGAATGAAAGACAGGTAAAATCCCTCATTGTCTTACTTGGACAAGTCTGCTACTGCTTAATCAGTGCTTTAGCAGCTATGCTGTGAACATACTTCAAACCTGTTGTGACTCACAGCACAACACATACCAGCAGGAGCAGCCATGGGATCTCATAGGATGCTCTTTCATTCAGACAGGTTTCAGCAAACCCTAACTTGGAGTTTCTCACAAATGCTCCCTCAGAGAAATTCTTTGTCCAGCTTCAAATATATCTAGTCCTGAGCTGGAATGAAGAAATTGTTTAACAGTATTCATTCAGAAGCACTACAAATAAAGGGTCTACTGAAAGTACAGGGGGATTTTCACATAAATAGAGAGAAAAATCAGAATGAACATCAGACTAAGGTGTAAACAAGTAGCACCTGCATTTTTATTACCCCACTTCCCTCTGCCCCCACCAGTTTTACATTTATCCATGCTTGGACTTCTAAGGAATATTTCTGGAATAAGCCTTGGATGCTGTGTTCTGAAATGGGAACAACACAATGCCTCAACCTGCCCATAGACTGGAAGCTTTTTTTTTCCCAACACCAGCCCCAGCCCCAACCCCAATGGACTTGTCAGCAGTTTCTATCATTAGCAACATAATCCCTCCTCTCTCCAGCTCTCTCTTTTTATGTTTTCCCAGGGCTGCACCAATAATGAATAATTTACCAGTGTGGAGAAAGAAAAGTGTCACTACTGGAGTCTCAGGGCTCATCACTCACAAACCTGTCACATGGTCAAGAGTCATCAGTGCCATTATTTGTGTGAAGAGAAATTAGCACTAATCTACTGCTGAGTCTCTTGCTCCAGCCACTGTAAATGGTGCCAGATTCTTAACAGAGCAGATTGTCTGTGCCACTGCAAATTGCTTGTCTCATAAAGTTTTCTTTAAAAAAAGAAGTTATCTTCTCACTCAGTTCACATAGGACATCCCACATGTGCTAGGAATTAGACGAGAGGCACTGTAATGCAAAGGGCTGTTACCCTTCCCACACTGGAGAAGGGCTTAATATTTGCCTCTGCTATTAATAAAGAACCATTGAATCCATAGAGGGGTTTTTTAGAAGGACTTTGAAAGGCATACGTTTGTCTGCAAAAAGGAAATATGGTTTTCCATGCCGCAGAATAAGCATGTGAATGCTAAGATTTGAATTTTAGGAAGGAAATTAAATGCCCTGTACTGAACTATGAAATGTAAACTATGAGCAAAATAGAACAAAATAGTGTCTTGAGTAAATAATCAGAGCAACAATGAGAACTATTGTACTGTGAGAAGCTACCTCCTATGAAAGAGAGGAAGAGATGGATAACACTCTCTGTTTGCTCCAACAGTCGTTTCCATGCATTGGTACAGGGATTTTAAAGCTGCTGCCATCCGCAGCTTTCTGGAACACACCCTACACAAAATCCAATTCAAAAGCAAAGCTGCCACTGTCTTGGCTTGTCCCCATGGCAGAAGTGACAGCTGGGGCTCAGAGGCAGAAAATCCCTCGGTCCCTCCTCGAGGCCTCAGTGGATTCCGTCAAAGGGCGAGGCTTGGTCTCCACTGGGGACCAGCCCCCACACCTGGTGGAGTCCAAGCAGAGCTCCCAGAAGGAGAAAAAAAGGTAGTTTCTATCTCTAAAGGTTTGAAATTGATTCATTTTCTCTCTCTCCTTCTCTTTGTTCAAAATAATTTTCTAATTTTTATTGTTAACAAAATAAACTTGCCTGAACAGGGGAGTCATGAGTGAAAAATCTAATCTCCGGATCATGAGATGCTGGCCTAAAGTCAGAAACACATCAGTATAAAAATCTGGAAGAAGAAACTTTTATTTTGATCAGAAAAGCACTTAATTTGTTAGAAAGTCTTGCCTTTTCTCACTCCAACAGGATCTGCAGGGAGCCGGGTCTCTGGCCTGGCCCTGTGCCTGGCAGCCAGCCTTTAGGACTGCCCTCACACTTCTCCTTGGAAGCCCAGCTCTGCCAAAACACACTCTGGGGGCACCCCCCAGCTACAGCAGCCAGCATAATCCCCAAAGTGGGAGGCTACATGAGAAACATAGCACAGCCTTGGGCTGTATTATGGTTTGCACCTAAGATCCTCCAAGGACACTACACATCCTTCCCACCACACATTCACCTTCTCTCATCCTTGAAGGCCACTGTGTCTCTACTTGAACCTGCAAGGAGACTATATTTACTCTTGAGGAAAACAACGGTAGATGGCGTGACCTGGAGAAGATCCCCCATCACAGAGACAAGAGGACCAGTGTGTGGAAGGGATTCTTAGTGCTGGGATCAGGATGGACCCTGGAAGTACCCAGCTCTTATGGAAATATCTGCATTCAAACACCAATAAAAAGCCTCAAAGAGCTTCTCAGAGAGCAAAATTAATCAGGGTTTTAAAGTTCAAAGATCTTTGGGCTTTAATTATTTTTCAGGATTTATCTATTTTATAATAATAATTAAAAAAAAGAAAAGAATTTCACACAAGTCTCCTGTCACTTGTGCAAACTAATTATGTTGTCCTAAAGCTGGATTCCTGACTGAATTCCCTGAGTCCCTTTCAAGCACCTATTCTCTCCACTGTTCCTGTTGTCTCAATTTTGATTCTATTGCCACCCAAGAGTGGGAAGTGGCCATTATTAAGAAAATCAGTAGCCCAAAAGACATCCAGATTTTCTTTCTTTCTCAAGCTCCTACTGCTGCTCAAAGTCATCTATTCCACTATGGTTTCAGTGTAGTGGTGTGTCCCAAATCAAAACACACCACTGCCAAAGAATCTCCACCTCACTTCAATTGCTGCATCCCTGGTGCCCAAGGCTGACTTCCTTCTCCAAGACCAAGGTTTCTATTGCCAATCACATCCTTGCCAAGAGAAATGACCTACTTTCTAGAAAACTAAGGCATTGGAAATGCATTTGGGGACAGTGGGACCAAGAATCAGGGGAGGGGACTGAGCCCTGGCAAAGGCCTTGACCAAAAAGAAAGGTAAAGCTGTGAAAGAGCAGCTTGACCAAAAAGGCATCTCCCGGTGGTGCTGGGTATCAGTCCACTGTATCCTGCCTCTGCTCCTCTTCATCTCTGCACAGCAAATCACTGTTGCTGTTACGGCTTGCTAGAGCAAACAGGTAGAAACCTCAATTAAAGTGTTTGAAGGGACTCTTCAGAAAGAAGGTGACTGTTGCTGAAGGCTTCAGATAGACCGTATTCAGACTTGGATTTTACTGTTGTGTTGATCAGGAATCCCTGATGCTTTCTAGCTCCCTGGGCACATCTGTTGCTGGAAACATAACACCGTTTACCTTGTTAAAAGCAGCTTGTGTCACAAAGCAGCAAGGAGGAGCAAAGTGGCTATGGAGGCTCCTGGGAGAGATTTCCACCATGTGCTGCTCCCTGCAGCTTGCAAGGTGAAGGAGAGGGCATTCTCAGCCCCATGACTGGACATGCTACAAAGTCTGCCTCTGCAAATGATGGTCTCTCAAGTAACCACAGGAGGATTGGTCTCCACTTTCCATGGGGAGGGAGGGAAACTAAGCTGTAAAAGCACCTTACATCACTCTATTGGCAAACAAGGAGCTTCTTCTTCCTGCAAGGCAGTATGTCAAGCCCATGAAACCTGCTGACTGCAGAAGACCTGCTTGGCAGATCTTGGCTTTCTCTGTGATTTTCCAGTGTCTGTACACTCATGATGGTACAGTCTGGCTAGATGGTGGCACCCATGATGTTATCTGGCTAGATGAGAACCTCATAGATGACAGACTAACAGGCAGGCACCCACAGAATGCATTTGGGTTTTCTGAATCCTCTTCTATTCAGCCCAGCATTTCAATCTTTTTAGTCACATTCATTTTGCTTTCAAGAAACAAATTTATTATGAGCTTTGCTCAGACCAACTGGAAACAGCCTGGAACATGACAACTATGAGAAAATGAACATGAGCCGGCAGTGTGCACTTGCAGCCCATTGAGCCAATTGCATCCTGGGCTACCTCAAAAGGAGCATGACCAACAGGTCGAGGGAGGTGATCCTGCCCCTCTACTCTGCTATTGTGAGACCTCACTTGGAGTACTGTGTGCAGTTCTGGGGTCCTCAACATAAAAAGGACATGCAACTGTTGGAACAA